>PVKM010015027.1:0-28356 GCA_004027735.1 Carollia perspicillata | reverse complement strand
CTTTTCGAAGGTGATTTTAGTTTTGGGAAAAGCCAGAAGTCCCAGGGCACCAAATCTGGGCTGTAGCGGGGCTGAATCGCCTGGTTGTTTTGATGTTTTGCCAAAAAACTGTACATGAGACGTGATGCCTGAGCAGTCGTGTTGTGTGATCAAGCTTTCAATCAGCATTTGCTCATAGCTGCAGCCTTCTGAATCAGCCAAATAATTTCTGCAGTGGAATGTTCAAGCTTAACACAAAATTTTGTGAAGATTTGTTGCTGTACTTGCTCAGTTATTTTGAATGCAATGGCCACACAGTACACGTGTTCACTCAGAGGTGTCTACCACCCCACTGATTAGTACAGTGAAATCGTCATTGTTCGGGCATGTGCATTCCAGTCCACTCTCCTTGGCTGCCAGGCTACATCAGTGTTGCACATATTGTTCTCGTAATATTAACAATAACTAGACTTTTTCCAGAAATACCTCCTATATTATGCTCTTTCACAAGATGAAAACTATCTTCATAATACTGTGATATATTTACTTAACATGCAATATGTTAATCCTTGCTTTTTTCAAATGAATTAATAAATATTTTAAATTTTTGTTTTGTGTTGATTTATAACTCATTAAATAACGAAAATTATAACCCACTTGTACAAAAGCTGTAGGAGTTCTAAATAAATTTTACATGTATAAATGGTCCAGAGACCAAAAGCTTGAAAGTGCTTTAGATGAAGTTTTTTAGCCTCAAAAAAACAAAAGCATATGCCCAGTTGTATTTCTCTAACACTCTTACTCATACTGTAACTTCAGTGACTCATATTAATTATGACTTTTAATGAAAGTAAGACATTTTTACTTCACAGAGACAATCAGGAGGGGTAGGTAATTAAGAATTATCTGAATACATACATGTATTTTAGCAGATAGTAAAACTCAAGTATATACATAATACAATTTTCTACAACATACAATTCTTTGACTGCTTTTTGAGCTCAAAATGAAGAAATAGACAAATAAAAAAGGACTATAAACAGCACTCTGTCATCTTTCACCCAATAGAGAATAAAAATCTGTAATCCATTTACAGAGATCACCAAGTGGTCAAAAACCAACATCCCAATTATTGCTGCCACTAATGAGCAATTATTTTCTGGCAGTGCAAAAACCAGAAACAGATGAAACACAAATCAATATAATGGGGTTTTTATTTCAGTTTTTTTAAACCTAGAAGAAACAAACAGTTATATAATTTCTATTGGCATTTGAGATTCGCCTCTGGTTGCAAAGAAAAGATACTTGTGGGCTTAATTAAGCAAGTGCTTAAAATTGTACTCTGACAGCAGTTTGTTACATTAGATAAATCCACTGGGCATCTCAGTGGATGATCTCTAAAACTGCTAAAAAATAAGTTCTTAAATAAAATTTTAGTACAATATCAAATGAATGCATATCAAAGATGTTATTTTATTCATTAATTAATGGGGATCACAGAAAGATATTACAACTAGTTTACAGAAAACAGAATGCAACTATATAGGCATTAGGAAAGCTGAAATGAATTTACAAATAGATGCAATACTCGGTCATTATCTGCAAAGTAGTCCATTACACCTCCAATAGAATCATCTGGACGAAAACCATTGACATTACTATCAGTTTTTACAATTTAGAATCATAAAATAGCTGAAAGGCTATGAACAGTGCAGATAATCCAGAATTGTGCACTACACAGGACACCTGGTAATACTGTTTTCTCCATTTCAAAGTCTTTCACAATTTTTTTCGACTCAAAATGAATACAATGATGTGTGGATGTTTACAAAAAATTAAATTTTTGTTAAAGATGTTCATGTGCCTAGTTTTCATTTTTATTGTTTATACTATTTGTTTCTACTCATATGGATGCTGCAAAGCAAGATTTTGTAGAAGGCTATATGATTTTTAATAATTAATGAATATTTGAAATCTTTATATAACTACTATAGCTAATAAAGGAATGTCTGGTTAGGATGCCAGTTGTTTTTTTCCCTAACATTGACCTTTGAGTAATATTGTTGGATTAATTATGTATGTAAGTGTGATGAATTAGTAGTAAGCATTACTCGGGCTAATATATGTTCTCATAAGTTTTTTACAAAGTTCACCATTATTTTATGAATAAAATAAATAGGAAAATGTGGTAAAATGAAGTACACAGGCCTTTTTCAAATCTGGAAAGCAGTATTCATTGTACTTAACAGGAGCCTTCACATCTGATAGTTTTAGTTCTGTCAATTATTAATTCTGACATTGGATAAATTACTTCTCCTTCCTAAGCCCCAGTCTTCTCTAACATTTCTAATAGAAATAACAAAGATATTAACTCTATTATTGCTTCATAAGTAGTTTGTGAATATTTAAATAAGAAAATGGATTCAATAGCATTTAACATGGTATCTGGGTAAAGTAAACATTTAATAGTAGGGGGTTGATATCCTCACTGTTACTAACTCAACTTTCAGATATTACTTATACAATTCTCCCTTCCACCTCTTTCTTTGCCCAACCAGACAACCCTTTCTTTTTCAGCCTTTAGCCACCTTTTAAGCTCTAGCTCAGTGAGTGGTTCTTACATTTTTATTCATGGTAACCTCCTTTCATAATGTGAGTGATGTTGCTGTCCCTCTCCAAAGGCTCATATACACACACATTGAATACAAGCATTCTTAACCCTGCTGTTTGCCAGGCTAATGTCTGTTTATTCTTTCTGTTCCAGTTTAAGTATCTCTTTCTCACAGAAAGACTTGTCTGATCTGCTTCCCCCAACCTAAATTATTCTTGCAGTTATTCTTTCACAGTTATAAAGGAAAAGCACCGTGTTCTTTTCCTTTATAGTACTTATCACAATTTCCAATTATATACTTATTCATATGTTTGATTTGTATATATGTAGAGTACAAGGTCCATGAGGATAAGGATTACATCTCTCAGTTTATATGATCTATCCAACATCCAACAGTGTTTGGCACATAGTATATACTGTGTAAATATTTGTTAAATATGCTCCATGAAAAAATACAGTACCTCATACATCTCTAAGGAATAGATTTCCATTAATTAACTTTATAAGAGGTATAAAACTACAAGATAAGGGAATATAATCAATAATAGTGCATAACTTTGCATGGTGACAGATGCTTACTAAACTTACTATGGTGATCATGTCACAAAATACATAAATGTCGAATCACTGTGTTGTACATCTGAAACCAGTATAGTATTGTTTGCCAACTATACCTTAATAATCATAAATAAAGTAAGACATATTTTATAATGCCCTTGATGTATAAGGAATCTTCTAAGAAATAGACAAAAAACAGCGTATTCTCTCCCAGTAGTAAGCCACTATATTAAACAACTATATTAATAATGATAATAGATAACTTTTGAAAACTACAATATAGAGCAAACACCATCTTAACTGTTATATATACCATCAGGAATTGATACTGAAATGTAGGTATCAATAAGATTATCCCTTTTCATTTTCCTGGAAGGCAAATTTACATAGGAAAACAAATGTTAATAAGGACTCTGAATAATACCATTGAGAACAACAAAAATTCTTTTAAAATTTTTAATAGGAGAATAATTTTAATAAGTATAGGTAACCCTTGTAAGAAACATTCATATGAATATTTACATTTTTACATTTATATAAAAGTAGGTTATAGTCACACCTTACATGTTTACTGTCTAGAAAAAAGTCATAAAGTATGTATTTTCTTTGTATATTCTTGTGGGTTTTTTGTTTCATTGATTTTAATCTAAATTCAGGTCTTCATATTTATTGTTAAATTTCATTTTGCTACATTCAACTGATCAGCCTAAGGAGATCTTTTTGAAATCTATATTGACTATTCATTAAATTACTTGTTTTTTGTAGCTCTATCACCTACAGATATATTAACTATGCTTTCATTCAAATCACTGTTACAACTTTTTTTTAGGGTGGGCCATTGCACATATTACCAGAAACCCTATTGGCTATAATTGCTTGATCAGCTAACATATTTTTCTCTTATAGTCATCAAAACCCACTTGCTTTATCTTGTCCACAAGACTTTTATGAATGACTTGTCAGATACCTTACTAACTCAAGGTACACTAGTTTGATAGTTTTATCCTTTAGTAAAATTTTTATTATACTTAGTCATAGCCTTTAAAAGATTAGTACCAAAACTCTGGGAAGATACATAATATATGTTTTCTGAAAGAACCCATTTAGGTATTCATATGCCATCTATTTTTATTATTCAGATCCATTTTGAAAATGTCATTTCATTGCCTACTGATTGCTGTGGTTTCTGTTGAGAAATCAGCTGTTACTCTTATTGAGTACCTCTTGTCTGAGTTACTTGTCTTTTGCTGCTTTCAGGATTCTCTTTGTGTTTCAGTCTGGACAGATTGGTTATAATGTTTCTTGGTTAGATATCTTTGAGTTTATCCAGCTTGGGGTTTGTGAGCTTCTCAGATATGTAGATTCCTGTCTTCATCAAATTTGGAAAATTTTCAGGTGTGATTTTCAACTATTACCTCTGCCAGTTTCTTCTCCTCTGGAACTATCATGCATGTCTTGGTACAGTCATTGGTGTCCCATAGGTTTGATGAGTCCTGTTTATTTTTCTTTGTTCTTTTTTTTTTTCTGCTCCTAAAACTAGATATGCTAAATTGATTTAACTTCAAGTTCATTAATTCTTTTTCTTCTTCTTGTTTAATTATGCTGCTGAACCCCCTCCCCAAAAGCCATTTTGGCTTTTCATTTTAGTTACTATACTCTCCAACTTTTGAATTTCTGTTTGGCTCCCTTTTATTTCTTTATTTTTATTGATATTTCCTATTGGCACGACATCATTTCCATGCTTTATGTAGTTTCTTGTCCATGGTTATCTTTAGCTCTTTTGATATATTTTAAATACTTGGTTTACAGTTTTGTCTAGTCAATCCAACGTCTGGGCTTTCTCAGGGACAGTTTCTATTTATTCCTTCTTTTTGTTGAACACTGGATTCTTTCAATATTGTAAGTGGCAATCTGGAAATCAGATTCTCCTTTCTCCTTGGAGTATGTTATTGCTGCTTGCTATTATTTGTTGATTAACTTTCCTGAACTATTTTTGTCAAGTCTGTTATTCTTTGCTGTATGTGGCAACTGAAGTCTCTGTACCATTAGCTTCATGGTCAGCTAGTGATTCAACAGAGATTTCCTTAAATACCTTGAAAAAATTTGCATACAGAAAAAGAAAAGTCTTCAATTCTTTGCAGATGGGTTCTTTGTATGTATCAAGGCATGTCTTCATCACTCAGCCAGGCAGTTTACAACTCTGCCTTACCCCTTACTTCCTGATTGTGCAGTTTGAACTTCAACAAGAAGTGAAAGATGAGGTGAAGTCTTGCAAGAATGAGCCTAACCCTGGGCATATGCATGAGTTTTTGGACTCTCAGGAATATCTGGGAACTTTTCAAAGCCCTTATACCTGAATATTTCAGTTACTCTGTTGTTTCTCCCAACTGTTATTCCTTGCCAAGACAGAGGTTAATATATCTGCTTTTAAATTTTGACAATTACTGCCCCCCACCAGTTAGTTTCCTGAACTCTGGAATTGTTCCAGGCCAAGAGAAGTAAAGGCAAGCCCTTCAAGTGTGTCCTTCAGTGAGCCAACAGACATGTTGAGATAAACAGCCACAATTTTTGAGAATAAGGTTTGTTCTCCTTCAGTGGTAAGAAGCTTTACCATGAATGTGTACTGTGTCTTCAAGGCCACCACTGAGCTGTATAGTGGGTGATTCATTGGTTTTGTTTTTTAATTGATTAAGCCTTCCCCTGGTTGCTATAAAGTTTTGATTAGTCTCTAAATTTCTGGTAAAGTTGATTCTGGCATTATTGCTACATAAATCTCCTCTTTAGTGGAAGGATGTACTTTTGGCATTCCTACCCTGCCATTTCCACAGGAAGGATTCCTTTTAACACAGAAAGTACTCACTATAAAAGAAACTATTGATAGATTTAACTAAATTAAAATATTATATTTATCAAAAGACAGGATAAGCCTTAGAGTGGGAATAGATATTTATACCATATAAAACTGATGAATGACTAGTTATTCAGAATAAATTCAGAAATATTATTTTTAATTCAATAAAAAAGAGCAATACAGTAAGGGAAAATTGGTCAAAAGACTTGAACAGGGACTTTACAAAAGAGAACATCTAAATGACTGATAAACATGAAAAGGTATTTACTCTCACTGACAGAGTATGTAAGGAAAATTAAAACCACCAGAAGATATTATTACTACCTACCAGATTTGACTAAAATTAATAATATGGACTTTAGGTAGAGGTAAATTGTGGAGTAAGAACAACTGTTACCATTCTCTTTTAATAGACATATAAATTGGCTTAACCAGTTTAGGAATTTGTACAAGAAGGTATTCAGCTCTGACTGGTGTGGCTCAGTAGAGTGGGTGTCATCCCACAAACTGAAAGTTCATCAGTCAGAGTCAGAGTCAGGGCACATGCCTGGGCGGCAGGCCAGGTCCAGGTTGGGGGCATGTGAGAGGCAACCAATTGATGTTTCTCTTGCACATTGGTATTTCTCTCCCTCTCTTTCTCCTTCCCTCCCCCTCTCTCTAAAAAATAAAAAATAAATAAAAGAAAGTATTCATACCCTATAACAGTAACTCTTTTCCTGGGTATTTATATCCTAGAATTAATGCATGTGGAAATTATGGTACATGAACAAGAATGCTCATAGTAACATTGTTCATAATGTCTCCAAAATGAAAACAATAAAAATATCCATCAGCAAAGTAATCCATATTTATTGCCTCCTTTTTCTTATGTCCACCTTTTTTCTTTATGTCTTATAATCAAGATTTATCTTCATGAAATAAGCTCTGTTTCGGGCAATTAATGACTACCCCCATCTTATTTAGTGTCTTTCTTTTCTTTTTATCTGTCTTGGTATATTCTTGCAATATGATCTTTGTCTTTATGATCTTATCTATCTATATATCTTCCCCAACCATATCTGTGCAAATAATTTTTAAGTATCTCTAGCATAAGTTTCTTTTTCGAGATAGGTTGAAAATTTATTTCCAGGCTACATAATGAAATTGCAAATTTTTGGTTGCCAAAATTGACAGGACTCACAAGGATGACTGATAATTCCTTTGGAAAATTAATAGTTGTCTTCCATTCTCATTCATCTCAAAGCAATAATCCAGGTTTTTGTGACTAGACTTCTAAAAAGTTATCTTTCTCACCTTTACTTCCCTGTTTTCTCATCAATAGATCTTTACTCCAACTACCAAAGAGAAGGGTACTACAGAATATCTCACTTTGTTTCCCAAAAATTACCTTGTTGCAGTATACTTACTTGCTTCCTTATTTTTACTCTTTTCCTTTACTGATAACTTCTTTAATTGATAGAACTAATGGCTTCTTTTCAACTCTCATCCTACTCCCATTTCTCCAATATTTATAGATTTTAACATCCTGAAAGTTTGTTCTTTTGTTCCTTCTGTTATAGCCGCTCTTTCTTGATTTTCCTCTTTTGTCTCTAACAGTTTCTTAAAGAGAGGAAGACAACAGTATGAAAGTTAACAGGAGAAAGCGTTTGGGGGAAGATGAAGAATGTAAAGGGGTTCAAATATACGTATGGTGACAGGAGACTAGACTTTGGGTGGTGAGCACAGAATGCAGTTTACAGATGAATATTATAGAAGTGTGCACTTGAAACTTACATACTGTTATTAACCAGTATCAACCCCCAAAACTTAATTTTTTTAAAAAGAGAGAAGGATGAAATAATTTATTTTCACACTCAAATACTTTTGAAAGTGTAAAAATGTGCTATTTAATAGTGGAGCCAGAATAATAGATACAAACTCAGATTAATCAAGGAAAAATAGGATTATGTTCATCCCATTTAAATTTTTGCCCAATTCTTTTTCTTCTATAACCCCTTAATATGGATATCACCTAGAATTTTCAAACATTATCTTTCATTCTTTTACATAGTCTCTTTGGGTCATCTGAAACATTTGCGTGGCTGCAACGACCACCTCCATTGATAATTCCCAAAGTACATATCCAGTCCCTAACTCTTTCATAAGCTGCAGTCTCATGTTTCTAATAGCTCATTGGATGTCTTCAGACTATTAACTCAGAAGGATATACCCCCAAAATTTAAATCTGTCTTTCCTCTCAAATATCATAGTGTTTTGTTAACATTCATACACAGAGAGTGAAAGAAAGATGTGTAGTATATGTATGTGTGTGTGAGTCTGGAAATACATATATCACACATGCATACAACTTCATGTAGGTATTTCACTAGATACTGAACACACGATAGTACCCAAAACACAGTTGCATCATTATAACCATGCATTCTAGAAAGTGAGCTTGATCAATCAACCACACATACACTGTAGTATAAGTGTGATAATTGCTCTGAAGTAGAGGGACATGATGTCATGTGAAATATAATAGAGGCATTTGATCTTCTTTCTAATCATGGCCTTTTTATTAGCCATAAGTGGCAACATATAGCTCTTCTAAATCAGACTACCTTAATCACTTTAGAATGTTTACCACAATTAGGTACTCAAAAATATTGGCAGATGGAGCCATTTTTCTTTTCAGAATTTGTATTGCTTTTCATGCTAATTATGGGGATATTTTTCATAAATCATGTAAACTCTCAAGCCTTGAAATAGTGGCAGTGCCATTGGCATTGAGGATGTTGGTATGGAAAGTAAATAAAAGCTTCTTTGGAAATAGCACAATATTATGTCCTTTGTGAGAAAGAGAGGATACATAAAACCAGGAGCACCTTTCTAATCACAAAGTCTGGCTCTTGCTTCCTTCTTTTTACTTAGTAAGTGATATTTGTTGATTGAATGTTAATTGCATATTTATTTTATCAAATGTTTTACTCTTGTGCACAAAACTCATTCAAGTTCTCACTTTGAGATTAGAAGACCCACACCCATCATTACTAGCCCAGATCATGAACTAAATTATGCATAGCTCCAAATAATAAATTTTATAGTTGACATAAATATTAATGATTTAAAAAATAAGTAATTCACATTATTTGTTCTTATGTTTGTATATTTTTAGAATAGTGATACTCAATTACATCGGTGTTTATGGTGTTGATAGGTATAATATAATAATAACAATAACAGCCAACATTTATTAAGTATTTACTATTTGGAAATGCTAGGTAATTTATATACATTATCATATGTAACCCTCAGCAGTCATCCATTGAGGTAGATTCTATCATTATCTTCATTTTTTAGATAAAGGAAATGGCAATTAGAAATATATATTCATCAGTGTTCCAGCAGAAGTCATAGCACACTTAAATGGATAATTAAGAAGAGTTTAATAAAGGGCTATGGTATTTACAAAGGCTTGGGCAGATTTTAGGGAAAGCAACCTGACATAAGGCAGTACCCTGGGACTAGTAATAGTGGAAACCATTAATACTCCTAGTCTTAGTGTGGCAGAGGGAAGGATGCTGTTAGAATCTAGAAAAGAGCTATAAGCGTGTGTCATCTGACACGAGCTGTGATCCTAGCCAATTTATGATGACCTGGTAGAGAAGAAACCAGGGAAATAAATACCAGACCTTACTTTCGTCCAACCCTTCAGTCTCTTGACAGTGCCTCCCTTTAGCTGAACCCAACTGGAAGCCAGAGAGCTCAGGTTAGCTTGTTGCTTCTATTTATACAGGTCAGCTTGGAGCAGAGAGGCTGAAGGAGGATGGAAATGAATCTGAAAAGAAATGGAAAATATCTAGGAAATGCATAACTATTAAATGAAAGAGCCAGTATATGCATACCAAACACTTTACTCCTAAACACATTTACATTAAACCACAATTACATTGTGGTTAGAATTTGTCGCTAAAAAGTTTAATGAAATATTGTTTGGCCATGGAAAATATTTTAAACCTGAATAGAACCTGAATAGAAACTTGGGTTTCTATTCTAGCCCAAATCATTGGATGCATTCTAACAGTACATGGGACAAAATACATGAGAACTGTATAGCAAAGAATACCCTGCTGCCCACACAAATACTAGGTATGGGTATTGATTTTATATACTATTGGTAATTTCGGAATATTAAGCCATGCTTATCCCCCTTGTTCAGATTCCAGAATCCATTATTTCTCGTGGCGTTCAGGTGCTCCCACGAGATACAGCTTCCCTCAGCACTACTCCTTCGGAATCGCCTCGTGCTCAGGCTACATCTCGCCTTTCTACAGCTTCCTGCCCAACACCAAAAGTAAGTATAGTTCCTTAGCACCCCAGTCTGCTATGTGACTCTGGGAAAACTAACCAGTATTTTCCTCTGCTTGTCAAGGTCGGATTGCATGAATGATAGTACAGTGAAAGACTAATGGACTGTAAGATAGTTACCACCCATTGTTTCACAAATTGTCATATTAGGCCAGCATTAGAACAATAAAAATTTCATGCAAAATGTCTACTCCTACATCATCACAGCTACAGGTATCACTCTCTGTAAACACTGTTTCTTTGTTGTAGACTTGTTATTTTCTTAGCATACTCATCAGTATAGATGTGGAATTACATGTTTATGCAGAAGATTAATACATTTCTGGCCAATAAATAATAAGATTAATAAGGTAAAATAATGTCACCAATGGAATTTTTTTAACTTATTCAGGCTGGGGTAGCTCCCTGCTCTAGTATCATTCCAAATTTGTTCAAACATATTCAACTTGGAATGTCGCTGCCTAATATTTGGAAACAAATCTAAATTAATTAGAAAGAAAGTTTTAATGCCAACCTTTGGGGGAAGGAAAAAGTATCTTAGTATTTGTTTTTTGTCATTTTCCCAAGTACTGAATTATATATGGGGAAAATAAGGATTAGACATTCGCTGCCTCATATTTTTGTGTATATGATAAATTTAGTAACAAACCTAATTATGGCTGTTACTGCTATCTCCTGGAATGTCTCTACCCTGGTTAAGATAGTCATTTGTGCCATTAAATTTTCTATGGGGCGTCAAAAGGTTAACAGTGAAATTTCTTTTTACTTAATAAGATATGGTGTTAGATATCAGGCTATACACTAAATTTATTCTAGAGACCTTCGGGTAATTTTTCAGATTGTGACTTTTTCTCTGTCGTCAAATTTAATGACTTACGTAGCTATCTTCCTCAATTTGAGCTTCTCTGAATGTATCAGTGTTGTAACTGGGTTTAACTGGAAGTAACCTCAGGCAATGCTGTCTCCGTCTTCTATGGTTGCAGCCTTCACAGCAGAGTCTTCAGAGTGTTAGTGTTGTATGTCATTGTTTTTAGACTTATATCAGAAATTACTGGTATTTATTATAGTTTTAAAAAATTAAAGTCTTAAATCTTCAGTGAAGAAAATTCGTAAAAACATTCCAGACATAAAATGTATGTTAATACCATTCAGATGCCAGGCAACTGCATCTTCAACTGAATGAAAACACTGAGTTCTCAAGACAGATTGGATACATGAATCTCATTCATGTCTTTTAAATTTCTAAAACAAAATAATTTATTGTTCGATGGCATTAAATTCTAATTGTACAAGCTGTACTCATTTATCAAGTCTGGGAAATAATTAAAGGTGAAAGTTAAGGTCACTATTAATGGTTAGCTGTTCACCAGATATTAAGACCTATATCTTGGGAATACAGAATTATCCAAGACAAAGTATTTTTCCCCTTAACAATATACTGTGAACATGAATATTTTAAGCATAATTTAATTATACTTAGTACTTGGGTCTTTTTAAAACTTTAATTACATTTTAATTACAAAGAGAATATTAAATCCAATTTTAAAAATGACCAGGTATTTCCAAATTTACTTAAGTGAAATCCTAAAAAAAAAATCTTGATATTTACTGCAAAGCTTTAGGAGAGCAGGTATCTTCTCTTGACATTTTTTTCTTTAGTTAGCACTTAGATGTTCAAACTGACAATAAATTAAAATAAAGCACAGTATTTAAATATCTTTTTTCCTAAGAATTTTTTTCATATTTTTATCTAGGAATAAGAGTCTGTTCTTTTTAGATAACTTTTTACCAGCACCAGAATGTATACCTCAAAGATAAAATTATTGCTTTGTTGTAATTTTAAAATTAAACTGTTAGGGCTGAATCAGAATACTAATATAATAAAAAACTAGCTTGAATATTGATGTTTTTATATTTTTTTTATTGTTGTTCAGTTACAGTTGTCCCAATTTTCCCCCTATTGCTCTCCCCTGTCTTCCACCCCCCTACTCTCTCTCCCTCAGTCACTCCCCACACTTTTTTCTGTTACCAGGGGTCCTTCATACGTGTTTCTTGACTAGACCTTCCCCTTCTTTCCCCCATTAATCTTTCTCCCACCTCCCCTCTGGTCACTGTCAGCTTGTTCCTCATTTCCACGTCTCCAGTTCTGTTGTGCTCATCTGTTTGTTTTGTTCATTAGGTTCCATTTATAGGTGAGATCATATGGTATTTGTCTTTGGCCACCTGGCTTATTTCACTTACCATAATACTGACTTTTCAAAGGAGCAACAAAAATCAAATTAATCTTTCTATTAAATGTCTCAAATTATAAGTCTTCTTGATTGAATCTAAATTAGATGCTCTTCATATATGCTTTCATGTCAATGACAGATAATTTCTGCTGCCTTCATGGAGTTTACAGTTTAGTTGATGGTATAGTAAAATAAATAGGTAGATAAACATAAATAATTCTATTAATTATAATTTCACAATCACTTAATAATTATACATTGAAATTCATGCAAGAAAAAATGAAAAAGTCATAGTGATAGAAAATAATAGGAGGGAACTGAACACTAGCTGGAGACAGGCCAAGTAACCAGGGACAGATGGAAGAAGCCACATCACAACAATGTGACTACTAGGGAGTGTGAAGGAGGTGTGCAAGGGCAGGCTAGGCTCCCATGGGTGGCAGCTGAAGTGTGAAAGAGATATTTCAGCAGCCAGAGCATTCCCCCTGAATGTGTGGGATCTAAACCCCAAGCTGGTCTCCCCAGCCTACAGCACCAGAGCTGGGAAAGGAACTCAAATAACATACAATTGTGAAAAGCAGTGGGGTTTCTGTCCGCCAGGGAAAGATGGCTAGAGACACAGAGAACCTTGTAAATGGCCAATGCAAAACATTTCATGTGTAGGCACTTACCCTGGGCTCTGGAAGAGGGAGGGCAGAGTAGACTAGAGATGCTAAGGAGAGTCTGGGGTTGGTGGCTCTGGGAAGAGAACCAAAGGAACAGCCACCAAGATCCCAGACTCATCCCCCATACTACAGGAACAATTTTCCTAAGGCAGAGCACTCCCATCCAAGTGGCATCAGTCTGAAGGGATGGAATAGCCCTGCCCACAGGATGTTCTGCCCCACCCTGTGGAGCTTAAGCCAGGATGCTGAGTATAGCTTAAAGCTATATCACTGATTAGTTAACAACTAAGGTGGATCTTGGGGGGCTCTGAGACTTCAGCTGCCACTCCGCCTGGCCTGGTGCTGGTTGAAGCCAGCCTTGGTGTGCAGCCTAGTTCTTTTGCATATACCCAGGCCTAGCAGAGGAAGCCACAAGCTCTGGATCGCTGATAGCTCCAAACAGATTGACCAGGGCCAGTCACAAGCAGCATCTGACAAAGGTCTGCACCAGAATCTTTGCAGATCTACCTAATGCGTAGAAACTAATATAAAGAAGGAGCCAAAATGGGGAGACAATGAAACAGACCCCAAATGAAAGGACAAAAGAATTCTCCAGAAGAACTAGATGAAATGGAGGCAAGCAATTTATCAGATAGAGAATTTAGAGTAATGATTACAAGGATACTCAACAGCATGAAAAAAGACATAGAAACGATAAACAAGGATCAGTCAGAAATAAAGAATGCAATATCTGAATTAAATAATACACTGGAAGGAATAAACAGTACATTAGATGACGAAGAGGGTTGAATCAATGATTTGGTAGACAATGTAGGGAAAGAAAACCCAAGCAGAGCAGCAAAAAAAAAACAATGTTTAAAAAAATGAGGAAAACTTAAGAAACGTTTTGGTCGACATGAACCATAACAACATCCACATCATGGGAATACCAGAAGGAGAAGAGAGCGAGCAAGGGGTCAAGAACCTATTTGAAGAAATAATGACGAAAAACTTCCCTAATCAATACATAAGTCTGGGAAGCTAAGAGTCCCAAACAAGTTGGACCCCAAGAGGCCTACACAGAGACATATCATAATTAAATTGGCAAGACTTAAAGACAGGGAGAAAAGCCTAAATGCCACAAGAGAAAACAAAGTAGTTATATATAAGGGACCATCAATTAGACTGTCGTGTTATTTCTTACCAGATACATTTCAAGCCAGAAGGCAGTGGTATGAAATATTCCAGGTGATGAAAAGCAAAGACCTACAACGAAGGCTACTTTACCCAGCAAGGGTATCATTTAAAATCAAAGGAAAAATAAGGGGTTTCCCAACCAAGAAAGATATAAAGGAGTTTGTTAACACCAAACCAGTACTGCAACAAATGTTAAAGGACTTGCTAGAAAGAGAGGAAGGAGAAGAAAATAAGGAAATAGTCTAACAATAAAATAGCACTAAATATCTGTCAATAATCACCTTAAATGTAAATGCCTTAAATGCTTCAACCAAAAGACATAGGGTAGCTGAAAGGATAAGAAAACACTACCTGGCCCAGTGGTTGAGTGCTAACCTGTGTGAATCAAAGGGTCACCAGTTCAATTCCCAGTCAGGGCACATGCCTGGGTTACAGGCCAGGTCCCCATTAGGGGGCGTGTAAGAGGCAACCACACATTGATGTTTCTCTCCCTCTCTTCCTCCCTACCCCTGTCTAAAAATAAATAAATAAAATCTTTAAAAATAAAAGAAAACAATACCCATATATAGGAGTTCTAGCCCAGATGGAGGCATAGGTAGATACAGTTTGCCTCCTCACACAGCCAAAAGAAGGAAACTACCATTTAAAAACAAAAAAGACAGAATTGCCAGGAAATTGAACTGTATGGAAGTCCAACAACCAAGGAGTTAAAGAAGAAACCTTCACCCAGAATGTTTCTATCCGTAAACTGGTAGGAGGGGTGAGACAGGAAGCCACGTCAGAGAAGACTCACAGCAAGGCATCAGCTGGCAGACCAGGCAGTCTCATATTTGCATGCAGATAAACTGGGAGGAACAACTGGGGAACAAGACAGACCATACAACACAGGGTTCTAGCACCAGTTAAAGCCTCAGAACCTCTGGCTGTAAAAATCTGTGGGGATTATGGAGGCAGCAGGAACTGCCAATCTCTTGAAAGCAGAGCAAGAACCAAGCAAACAGCATTGTTCCCTCTCTGACCCCTACTCCACATACAGCACCACAATACAGCCAAGTGAGCCTTAGGTATGCAGACCCAACCTGGTGAATACCTAAGGCTCTGTCCTGAGCAAGGTAACAAAGAAGACAAAGAAATATGGCCCCAATAAAAGAACAGATCAAAATCCCAGAAAAAGAACTAAGCAATGAGGAGATAGACACTCCTATTAGACACAGAGTTCAAAACACTAGTAATGAGGATGCTCACAGAAATGAGTGAGTATGACCTCAAAATAAAGGAAGAAATGAAGGCTATACAAAGTGAAATGAAGAAAAATATATAGGGAACCAACAGTGAAGGGAAGGAAACTGGGACTCACCAGTGATTTAGAACAAAAGGAAGAAATAAACATACAGCCAGAACAGAATGAAGAAACAAGAATTCAAAAAAATGAGAAGTTTAGGAACCTCTGGGACAACTTTAAATATTCCAACATCTGAATCATAGGGGTGCAAAAAGGCGAATAGGAAAAGCATGAAATTGAAAATTTATTTGAAAAAACAATGAAAGAAAATTTCACCAATCTGGTGAAGATAGACATACAAGACCAGGAAGCTCAGAGAGTCCCAAACAAGTTGGACCCAAGGAGGAAATACCAAAATACATCATAACTAAATTGCCAAAGATGAAAGATAAGGAGAGAATCTTAAAAGCAGCAAGAGAAAAGCAGATAGTTACCTACAAAGGAGGCCTATAAGACTATCAGCTGATTTCTCTAAAGAAACCTTGCAAGCAAGAAGGAGCTAGAAGTATTCAAAGTCATGAAAGGCAAGGACCTACATCCAAGATTACTTTATCCAGCAAAGCTATCCTTTAGAATGGAAAGGCAGATAGAGTGCTTCTCAGATGAGTTCAAGTTAAAGAAGTTCATCACCAATCTCTTACTATATGAAATGTTACAGTGACTTATCTAAGAAAAAGAAGGTCAAAAATATGAACACTAAAATGACAACAAACTCACAACTATCAACAACTGATCCTAAAAAAAAGCAAAAACAAACTCAAACAACTAGAACAGGAACAAAAGCATGGAAATGACGTGGAGGATTATCAGTGGGAAAGTGGTGAGAATGGGGAACAGGTACAGGAAGTAAGAAACATAATTGGTAGGTACAAAAAAAAGAATGAGGCAATTGTAATAGCATAATCAATAAAATATACTTCAAAGAAAATAAGACCCATATACATGATACCTCCAAAAGACCCATCTCAGATCAAAAGATACACACAGACTAAAAGTAAAAGGATGGAAAAAGATATTTCATGCAAATGGAAAGGAAATAGAGAAGCTGGGGTAGCAGTAGGGCAGCAGTACTTGTAACTGACAAAATAGATTTTAAAACCAATATAGTAAGTATTGTAAGAGGTATAGTAAGAGAAAAAGAAGGGCACTACATAATGATAAAGGAAACAATACAACAAGAGTATATAACCCAGTAAACGTTATACACCCAACATAGGAGCACCTTAATATGTGAAGCAATTTTTACTGGATATAAAGTGAGAGCTCAACCAAAATACAGTCATAGTCGGGTATTTTAACACCTTATTGATTTCAATGGATAGATCTTCCAGGCAGAAAATCAACAAGGAGACAGTGCCCTTAAATGGCACACTAGATCAAATGAATTTAATTGATATCTCCAGAGCATTTCACCCCAAAGCAGCAGAATGAACATACTTTTCAAGAGCACATGGAACATTTTCTAGATTAGACCACATGTTAGGACACAAAACAAGTCTCAGTAAATTTAAGAAGATTGAAATCGTATCAAGCATCTTCTCTTATCACAATGCTATAAAACTAGAAATCAATCAGAAGAAGAACACTGAAAAACATGTAAAGACATGGAAGCTAAATAGCATGTTATTAAATAATGAATGGGTCAACAACAAGATCAAGGAAGAAATCAAAAGACACCCTGAAACAAATGTCAATGAGGACACAACAATCCAAAGTCATTAGAACACTGGGAAAGCAAACCTAAGAGGGAAATTCAAAGCATTACAGGCCTATCTCAAAAAGAGAGAGAGAAAAAATCAAGAAAAGCTGAAATAAACCATCTAACATCACACTTAAAGGAACTTGGAAAAAATCAAATAAACCCCAAAGTGAGTAGAAGGCAATAAATAATAAAGATAAGAGCAGAAATAAGTGAAATAGAGACTAAAAAAACAGTACTAAATATCAATGAATCCAAGCTGTTTCTTTGAAATAATAAAAAAGATTGACAAATCTTTAACCAGACTCATCAAGAAAAAAGAGCGAGGACCCAAATAAATATAAATAAAATCAGAAATGAAAGAAGAGAAATAACAACTACCACCAAAGAAATTCAAAGGATTTTAAGAAAATATTATGAACAACTATATACCAACAAATTGGACAACCTGGACAAAATGGATAAATTCCTAGAAATAGACAGTCTTCCAAACTAAACCCAGAAGAATCAGAGAATCTGAATAGACAAATCACACCTAGTGAAATATTGAAGCAGTAATCACAAAACTCTCAACAAACAAAAGCCCTGTACTGGATGGCTTCACAGGTGAATTTTAGCAAACATCTCAAGAAGAATACCTCTATTTCTGCAACTGTTTTATAAGATGCAAGAGGAGGGAAAGCTCCCAAACTCCTTTTATGAAGCCAGCATTATCCTAATTCCAAAACTAAATAAAGATACTACAAAGAAAGAAAATTATAGGTAATATCACTGATGAACATAGACACTAAAATCCTCAATAAAATATTAGCAAACTGAATGCAGCAGTGCATCAGAAAGATCATACACCATGGTCCAGTGGGATTTATTATAGGAATGCAAGGTTAGAACATTTGCAAATCAATAAATATGATTCACCACATAAACAAAATGGAGGATAAAAACCACACGATCATACCAATAGATGCAGAAAAAGCATTTGATAAAATCCAGCACCCATTTATGATAAAAACTCAAATGAATTCAGCAAAGTAGCAGGATACAAAATTAATATTCAGAGGTCAGATGTATTTTTATATGCCAGTAACAAAATAACAGGGAAATTAAGAAAACAATCCAATTCATGACTGCTTCAAAAAGAATAAAATACCTAAGAATAAACCCAACCAGGAATGTAAAAGACCTATACCTGGAAAATTATAAGACACTGAGGAAAGAAACTGAAGAAAATACAAATAAGTGGAAGCACATTCCATGTTCATGGATAGGCAGAATTAACATCATTGTCCATACTACCCAAAGCAATCTATGGATTCATCACAATTCTTGTCAAGATTCCAATAACATATTTCATAGAACTAGAACAGATATTTCAAAAATTTATATGTAACCACAAAAGACCCCACATAGCAACAGTGATCCTGAGAAAGAAGAACAAAGTTGGAGTAATCACGCTTCCTAATATCAAACTATACTATAAGGCCATAGTAATCAAAGCAGCATAGTACTGGCCTAAAAACAGACACATAGATCAATGGAACATAATAGAGAGCCCAGGAATAAACCCACATCTTTATGGTCAATATTTGGCAGAGGAAGCAAATACATAACAGTGGTCTAAAAGTAGTTCATTCAAGGAATGGTATTGGAAAAACTGGAAAGATATGTGCAGAAAAATCTATCTGTACCACCTTCTTACACCACACACAAGAATAAATTCAAAATGGATTAAAGACTTCAATGTTAGACCCCAAACCATAAAAACTGTAGAAGGAAACATAGGCAGCAAAATCTCAGACATTGCCCATAGCAGTATTTTATCAGCCAAATCTTCCCTAGCAAGGAAAACAAAAGAAAAAATAAACAAATGATACTACATCAAACTAAAAAGTTTTTGCACAGCAAAGGAAATTGTCAACAGCAAAAAAAGACAACCCACAGAATGGGAGGACATATTCACCAAAACATCTAATAAGGGGTTAATATCCAAAATTCATTAAGTACTTACAAAACTCAACAATAAAAAAAAAAAAACAATTAAAAAAGAGGGCAAAGGACCTGAATAGACACTTCTCCAAAGCAGATGGCCATAGACATATGAAAAGGCTCTCAATGTCACTAATCATCAGAGAAGGGCAAATTAAGACCACAATGAGTTGTCATCTCACAACTGTCAGAATGGCTGTCATCAATAAATCAACAAACAGCAAGTGCTGGGGAGGATGTGGAGAAAATGGGAACCCATTTGTTGGTGAGAATGCAGAGTGGTACAGCCACTGTGGAAAGCATTATGGAGATGCTTCCAAAAATTAAAACTGGATCCTCCTTTTGACCAAGATCCCACTTCTGGAATTATATCTGAAAAAACCTAAAACACTAATTCAAAAGAACATGAGCACCCCTATATTCATTGCAGCATTATTTACAATTGCCAAGATAAGAAACAGCCCAAAATGTCCATCAGTAGATTACTAAATAAAACAACTATGGGACATTTACACATTAATACTACTCAGCTGTAAAAAAGAAAGAAAGAAAAAGATAAAGAAAGAAAGAAAATTTTACCCTTTGGGACTGTGTGGATGGACCTGGAGAACACTATGCTAAGTGAAATAAGCCAATCAGAGAAGTACCATATGATTTCACTCATATGTGGAATCTAATGAACAAACTGAACTAACAAGGAAAACGAAGACAGACTCATAGATAGAGAGCAGGATGACACCTAAGGTGGGGAGAGGAGGTTAGGGAATGGAGGAATTAAGGAAAAAGTACTCATGGAAATGGACAAAGTGTAGTGATTGCTTGGTGGGAAGTGGGGTTATAAGAGGACTAAATGGCAATGGGGAAAATACAGTAAAAAATAAATACATACCTACATACATAAATCAATGAAAATAACTAATAGCAGGATTTGCACACCGGGGCTCCAATGTTAAAAAAAAAGAAAGAAAGAAAGAGAAAATAATAGGGAAATCTTACTTAGGATATTCAGAGAAAACCTCTCTAAGGAGTTACCAAGCACATGAAGGATAAATAAAAACAGAATAGAATCTTTTGTGCTAGGTGGAAGTTTTGAGAACTATATTCAGCAATAATGACCACTTCACAGGCAGTTGCCTCCAGGCAGTTATCACCAATCAAGAACTCTCAGACACAATCTTCATTAGTATTGAATACATGAATGGTCTAATTCAGTGGCATCAAAATTCATTTTTAGTTACTAGTTCTTTTTTATTTTAAATAATGAATTTTTTTGCCTTTGCCTACTGATCAGATTTCAAGGCTGTATGTTTCAGCACTTCAGTCTATTCTAAGTAAATTATTTATTTCAATTTTTAGCATTAAAATTTAGGACAGAGAAAAAGTAAAAAAGAAAATTAGGTCTTTAATTGGAGGTATGGGTGAATGGCAATGTTTTTAATTACATTAAGGAGTAAAAGAGAAGAAACAAGTGTTGAGGGTAAAAAGAAAGGAAAACAAATACATTTTGGTTCTGAATGTGTTCAATTTGAGATATGTATGCAGCGTCCCCGGAATGACATCCAATACAAAATGAGAAGACAAGTTGAGTTTAACATTTTTATTGTTACTACAGCTTGGTTATGATGTTTATAATTTAATTCATTTCAGTGTTTGCCAAACACTGTAGAAACTCGACTTCTGCATTTCGGATTAGGCATGCAGTCTGTTATGTACAGAATATTTGTACAAATGTTTTTTTTACATCAGCTATGCAATATAGCCTTTAATGATCAGCACTAAAAAGAACACTTGACTTTATAATGGAAGACCTGGGTTAAATTGCTGGGTTCTCTACTTAATACTACATTAAACAAGTTGCTTAAATTTTCTGAGGTTTATAATAACTGATAAGCCTTGCCTCCCCAACAGGGTTTATTAATTTATTAAATAAGTCTTTGCCCGGTGCTCAGAGAACAGTCATGAGCAGGTATTGTTCTCACTTTTACAAACAAACAGAACAGGCAGCCAAAGTTATAGTAAAGTACAGTAAGTGCTATGATTTATCATCAGGAATATAGAATAATGTGGGAATAACCATCAAAAGAAATTAACCTAGTCTTTGTGAAAACAAAAAGTTTTAAATAACCAAATTAGGATTGAAAACTGACAATTCCAGCCTTTCCCTCTGTAGCTTTTAATTATTGGGCAGCATTTAAGCTGAAAGACTTACCTGTCCTTTTGCATGTGTGCATCTATTTTTTTTATGTCAAATGTAACATTAAATATTTTGGATTTACACTTTATACATTCAGTGCAATGTAATATCTTAGACTGAGCTTTGATCCTTTAAGGTTAGTGAAAACAAAACCTGTAAAATATATAATCCAACTTTGCATTTCATTTTAGTACCTTCCTCACAATCTAATGAAGATGACTATGAATTATCAGATTTTTGTTTTGTTTTTTAATTAAAATATAATTAACTTTTTAAAGCAATTTCTCATTCAAAGGCATTGTCTCCCGCAAATATTTATCACCTGACATAACATTACTTTATTGTATTTGGGGGGAAAAGTTCTTTCTCTTTCATATCAGATACCTTCTTTTAATGAAATATGGTTGAAATGATGATTTCCACTCTTCTTGCTTTATGACACAATGAGGTATCTTTTAAGAATGAACTTGAGATTTTAATTTTTTATTTCCTTAGGTAAAATAGTGCCTAAGCCAAAAATCAAATGATATGTAGATTTTATTTAAATAAGAAGTGGGTAACATGTAGAGGGCTCGAGTTCTAAAGTGGTAATAGTCTCCAAAAAAATGATGTGCTAAAAGAATATGTAATAGATAAATTCTATTTTAAAGTGAGCATGATTCACCACTTAATGAGGGCTGGCTTTCAATTATGAAAAGCAGGAGCATTTCTATTAAAAAATTAAGAGGCTTGAGGAAGAGAACAATGACCATAGCAGAAAAGGAAAAAAAGCCAAATTTTCAATCAATTTATTATTCCCTATAGATGTTATTAAAATAGAGAATGTTCTTAAACCAATTCAATTATTCTTTTATTCCCTAAGCATCTGAAGTTTGACCTTAAAATTAAATAAATAAATGTAGTCGATTGACACATTGGTCACAATTGACACAATTGATACTCTTGTACCTTAAAGGTTAGAATGGAATTTTGTGCCTGACTAACATGCAAGTTATTTTCCTCCTGGAAAGAAAATACAAGCACTTTCTATTTAATTGAACTTAAGTTTACACAACAATTAAAAAGTATATTATAATAATATCTTTACATGAATAGTATGTTCATTTATAGATTGTCCAATCTTATATTCAAAGAAAATGCATAATTATGAATTCTTTATGTTTCTGTTATCCTTTGAACATAAGAATTTACATTATTCTGAATAAAAAATAAACTATTTTCTTAACTCACAATTTTTAATGATTAAGTCTTTCTGGATGACAATGTGATTTCCTTTACATATAAAAATGGTATTATTGATCCTGTATCAGGATAATACTTCCTCTGACTTTTTTTCTTAAAGAAATAGTTTTATAAACTATTTCATATTATCACCACTTTCCTTTGTGAATGTCAGGGTGGTTATGTGACATGGCAAGTTCATTGGTTCTAAACTTGAGGTTCACAAGTCCCTGGAGAATCTCATTGAGTTGCTAAAATTCTAGCCTAGATCATAGTACCAACTGGGGCCTGCAAATTATTTTCACTGTTTCTAAGATCACAAAATCATTAACACTACACTAAACATTGTTTCTTTGCTTTTGCCTGAAATTATATCAACTTTGGTATATCAACCTCTGTTCCAGCTGTAAATGACATTATAGCAATATGGGTTAGTCAACAAATGCCTAAAAAATGTTAGAAAACACTAAATTAGTGATAATCAAATGTACATTCTCTAACCATAAAAATATAAGTTCTTTTGTGCACAGTTTTTGCCCCATCTGATGGTTATTGAGCAATAATATTCTCAACATTGTCAAATCTAGCAGTTCTCAGACATAATGGTCTCAGCACCCCTTCACACACTTAAAAATTATTAAAGACCCCACATACCTTTTGTTTATGTGGGTTACATGTAGCAATATCTACTGTATGAGAAATTAAAACCAATAAATTTTAAATGTGTATTTGCTTCAAATAAGAATAATAACCTTTTATGTGTCAACATTTTTATGAAAAAATAACATTTTCCCCAAAAAATGTGAAAAGGATGGCATTGCTTTATGCTTTTTTCAAATGTATTTCAGTGTGTGGTTAACTGGAAGGCAGGTTCTCACATCTCCTGTGCTCAGTCTGTCGTGGTGTGTTGTCTGAGTTGAAGAGTATGAAAAGACAAGTCAGCCTCACAGTTACGTAGTTAGAAAAGGAAGGACCATTTTAATAGCATTTGCAGATAACTGTGGATATTTGAAAATACACCAAAAATTTACAATTAATAGCCTTTTAAAATGTGGAATCTAAAACCCAGTCAAGGACCATTTTATGCTCTGATATATTAAAATCCATTGTTTTCTCGTGAACTTTAAATGAACCTTCTACCAGGCATGATTTTGCAACACATATAACTTGGAAAATATCAATTCTCCCCAGTGTTGATATTATATTTTGAAATCATTTTCATAAATATAACCACCAAGCTCATCAAGAAAGACTTAGAAGCATTGGGAGCTTTCAAACTCACCATAATATATGTTTTCCACAACTTTGATTTTTGCTTAACAGCTAGAATTTTATCTTTGGCAAAACAATGATTCCTGTCTGTTTTTCTTGAATTGACAGGCTCATTTCATTCATTTTCAAGAAAAACATCTACCAAATATCTAAGACTGAATAATTATGGCTTGTCAGTATTCTTTCATTCGTTCAAGTAAAAATGATATTCTGTTCAAAACCTGACTCGTTCAGCTTGCAATTCAAACAACTGCAAAAGTGCTTTTTCTCAAGATAGTCATCATCCTTCGGTGTGGGAGAGAAGTATTTTATTCATGCTTCTCTTTTTGTCAAAATCAAGGGACAAGTTTAAATTAAGTTAAATTAGTATTTACTCTTTCACTGAAGACAATGTTAAATGAAGCTAGCTTTTTTTTGTTTTAACTATTGATTTTTTTAATCTGATAGTACATGGTAGTGAATAATAACAATGACTATTCATACTGTTTGGATCCACTGCCTTCATTTGCACTAACGTGCCAACCCACCATTGCTTTTGTACCATCATTGAAAAATGTCAACGTAATGAAAGAGGCAAGTGTCATAATACTATTGTCGAAATAATTTGGCCTTTGGACTCCTAAAATGGTCTCGGGGACCCTGGGAAATGTGGACCACATTTTAAGAACCGCCAATATAATCAAATGAGCAAACTGCTTATGTTTCTTGGAAATATCCTGGGTCAAAATTCTGTATTTTGAATCTTATTTTTCCAGTAAAACAATGTTGTTGTGGTATTCTCAGTCCAGAGGTCTTATCCTGTGTGTAAATGACCACCAGTACCATGCTTGAGCATTATCAATGATTCACCCTCACTCTGTGATCCACATTAATTCTAGGGAAGGGAACAATTTCTGCTCCCTGATTCAAAATGAGAGATGGCTTCACAAAGTCGTTTGAAGATACAAGACCAGAAATTGTAATTCCCAGCCAACTGTACTCATTTCCAATGTGATACTATTTCTGCATTTGGATAGCAACTAATGTCTCCCTATGATATCTTGTCTGCTAATAGACAGAGAGAGCCCTCTTTTAAGTCATAGATTGAGTCATAACCTAGTTGTTGTAAAATCATTTCACTAGAGATGTAATTGAGGGAGCTCTTTTTAAAAAAAAAAACAAAACATACGTTTAGAACACTTAAAATTGGTGTGTTTTTAATTAAAAATAAAATATTTCAGCTTCCTTTTAAAAAAATAAGATCAACCTGACATATATCAATACTCAGCTAGCATTCATTATACCCTGCAGGCCATTTTACTGATTTTCATTAAATGACTGGCTCCTATAGACTTGAATAACTGGTTTCTGCTCTTGTTCATTATTGTTTAGTTTATCCTTCTTTATAACAACTTGTTTGTTTGTGGTTTTTTACATTATTTTTATTGTTTACACTCTCACAGATGTCCCCATTTCCCCCTACTTTTGCCCACCTCCCTGTTTGTTTTGCTAATTATTCTGGTTTTGTAGCAAAACAAATTTTGAGACTTCAAATAAAAGATGGTTCTCTTATCCTGGGCTGGTGTGGCTCGGTGGATTGAGTACCAGTCTGCAAACCAAAGGGTCAACAGTTCGATTCCCAGTCAGGGCACATGCTTGGATTGTGGGCCTTGTCTCCAGTAGGGGACATGCAAGAGGTAACCATGCATTGATGTTTCTCTCCCTCTCCCTCCTTTCCCCTCTCTAAAAATAAATAAGTAAAATCTTTTAAAAAAAAGATGGTTCTCTTATATACTTTTTGAATGAGAAAGACACTGTCAAGCATGGTAAAGTATTTCATATTTTGATAAAACTCAAATTAGATAATAGTAATGTATTTTAGCTATTAAGAGTTGGCACATTATTTTAAGATCCTGTATATTTAGCAGAATGTCATAGGACAACTATTCAAAATGATTGGTAAACTCATTTACATTATTTTTATTGTTTACACTCTTACATATGTCCCCATTTCCCCCTACTTTTGCCCACCAATGAGTTTACCAATCATTTTGAATAGTTGTTCTATGACATTCTGCTAAATATACAGGATTTTACATTGATTTTTGTTTCTTTGTTCATCTGATTGTTTCCCTTTTGCTTTTATATATAATGATAATTGAAAATGAAATTCCCCCATCCTTTTCTACTTAATGTTGATATAATTATATTCATCATTGACGCTAAGTACAACTTAACTGTGAAATTTGCAACTGCCACTCTCAAATATGAACTTGAAAATGACATTTGGTCAGGTAGCCTAAGAAGATATGGCTAACCAGACATAATTAGCTGTAGAGTTAAATTTTATCACTTAGTCAGTCTGTAAGTGATTAAGTTATTCTTTTATTCTTTTAATAAAAAAGTAATATATCTGCTCATTTTAGAAAAGTTATATAAAGAAAAGAAAGAGTTCCTCTAAGACTACACTTAATATAACTTAAAATTTTGCTGTTATCATTCTGTCTTTTTCCTATGCATTGAAATATTTTATCTAAATGGATCGTATTGGGAAGGCAGTGAATAGGAGCTCAGGTTCCGGAGTCTGACAGCCCGGGTGACGAGTTCCAGCTTTGTCACTTCTGGATGCGTAGCTTTCAGAAAGTTACTTCACCTCCATAGTCATAACCATCTCACATGTAAAATGAAAAATAATAATACTATTTGTTGTCTTAAGGTTTAAATTTTAAAATTTGTATAAATCACTTATCATAGGGTTTGAAATGCAAGTAATGCTCACTAAATGTTAGGTATCATTAAACTATATAATATTTTAACCTTTCTTATTCATTTAGTAATATGAACACCTTTACATTATTTTAAATAATCTTATACAGTGTTATTATTGATTATTGTTCGGATTTTAATTTGTAGATACAGTATAGTTTTGTCAGCATCCCCTATTATGGATATTTTAGTTGTTTGTTATTTCTGTTTTAAAAACAATGATGTAATGGTGTATGGAAGTTAAATGTTTTACAGTTTTCTCTTAATTAAACTCAGCAACTTGTATTGATTGTACCTTGTTTAAATTATATGCAGAAATTTTAGCTATTGATTCATATAATTTATATGCATACCAGGAAGAGATCAGTTTTACATCTTGATGAATTCAATTCAATAATATTCTAGAAAAAAGCAATTTTCAGCATTTGTATTTGACTTATTTACTGGCACACATTTAAAAATTATGGATCCAAAGTTGTTTGAAAACTTAATATCGCATATGTAAAAGTATTACAGTATGACACACTAAATACTGAGGATCATCCCTAGTCTGCCACTTTGTGACATTATTAAAGTAGACCTTAGTTTCTGTATTTGTAACATCATGGTATTAAATTAGTAGCCTTTAAAATTCCTGGTAGTCTTATAAGTCTGTTCCTTCGAAATAAGGTTCTGCACTGACTGAATAAATGTCCTCTCTCTGATATTATATGACTATCCAATTAATATAAAATAATTCACATTTATTTATTCAGGCTTTGTATTCCATGTTACTCCATAAAGTTAGACATTATCGACTGAAAATTTTCAAATTTATTTAAGATATTTTTCATTTAAGTCAAGCTATTTCCGTTAAATGAAACAGTGACTTCCTTGGTGCCCACTAAAGTTTATTATAGGAAGATTGGAAAGTAAGAACTGTAGAAATAAAAGAATAGTGAAATTAAGAACGCAACCTTTCAATTTCACCTAAGAGTTTTGATTCCTATAAACTTCTTTTTGATTTTGTGCAAAAGCAGCTCAACAAAAATAGCCTGTGCCATCATTATTTCAGCAGTAGAATTTATTAGATAGAGCCATCCATTAAACCTATATAATTAAGTAGCTATGTCTCATTCATTACTTTAATAAAGAGTATATCCCAAAGTAAACTATTCTCTAGATTTTTAATTTTTGAAACGACATGTATTCTAAAATTGGTCATGTAGTTTTCTCTCTCAAAACATCAGGATTATCTGCTCTCTCTACTCATTCTACTTTTACTAAAGACAAAACACCTTAATTCAGAAATTTATTGCATGAATATTTTTAGTGCATATTATATCAAATATTTTGCTTTACTTTGCCTTAATAAATCACAAGTGAAACAGAATTGTTTTACAGTGAAGTACCAGTGGTATTCGAAGGGCTAAAATATAGTGAATTGAAATATTAACCAGTTCCTAAAATGTGTTTTATTCACAGGAGTTTGCTTAAATTTTGAGGTTTCAAGTAAAACTTTTTAAAATGCACTCCTCTAAATCATAACTACCAGAA
>PVKM010015026.1:0-28350 GCA_004027735.1 Carollia perspicillata | reverse complement strand
CTCATTAATGTTTGTGGTGTCTCCTAGGAAGTACGGGTCTTTCTACAGATAAAGCTATTTGTTTAATCAAGGACTGTATGAGATATGAAATGTCTTGCCTTCCAGTTATCAAATCCCAGGGACAAATGAAAACAATCTCCTCTTCTAGAGGTTGATATTATAAAAGCAAGTTTCCTTTCCATCAGTCTCCAGTTCCCCGGGGCTGTGACATTTCTGGGCATGCTCCGTGTGAGGACTTGTTGCTCTTACTTTGGTGTGCCTTTCTTAACTTCATGCTCATTTCGGTAAAGGAGCACAAACCAGGTATGTAGGTGCAGCTTTTTAAGGGGGTGGTTTTTCCTTATTGAAAACTGACTTCCCAATTCGGTAGTGCTGTCTGTAGCTAGAAGAGCAGCAAATGTTGGTGGTTCAGAGGAGAGAGCAGCCTCAGGGCTCTGGACAGTGGAGAAACCCATGAGGAGCTCTGGAAGCTGGAAGGACAGAGGCTGCTTTCCAGGCCCAATGGAAACACGTTTCCTATTCTCTGTGGCTCCTTGAGGGCCCTCAGCCTAGAAGGACTGTGTTTCTAGGCTTTAACGGGGCAAGAGCAGATTTTGTCTTAAAAAGCAAGCGAACACACAAAAGTGAAGACCTCTGGGTCTGGATGGCCCACAAGGAATACAATTTTGCAGAGAGTGGTGGATAGTAAGACTGAGATTTCCACTGATCAGTGGGTAGTTTCTAAAATTCTGGTGACATCAACACCTTCGCTGAGAAGATGGGTACTGTACTGGGTACTGTGCTTGACGTGGAGAATATGAAATTTGTTATTTTATTTTTCATTTATGTGTACATTCAATATTTTGTATTTATTTCAGGTGTACAGCATAGTGTTTAGACAATCACATACTTTACAAAGCGTTCCCCCTGATATTTCAATTACCCACCTGGCACCACACATAGTTATTACAATATTATTGACTGTATTCCCTGTGCTGTACTTTACACCCCGGTGACTATTTCACAACTACCAATTTGTACTTAATCCACTCGCCAGCTAATAAGACAAGGTCTCGGTATCAAAGAGTGAGGCAGACCTGTGCACATGTCATTATAATCAGGGCGAGTTGAAACACTTGGATTTCCCGCACACCCAGATATCTGCTTCTTTGTTCTGAGGAGGGGCTGAGCTAGGCAGCGGGGAGGGGAGAGAAGAAAGCCCCTGAGTCCCCGCAGACAGAGGGGCCCATCCTCCTTCCAAGGCGGTTTAGACATTGCTGGTTTCCCTGGTGTCTCTTGGGAGTTTTGAGCTTGTGCCTCAACTGTCCTCACAAGGTGCTTACCCAAGTGTTTCTTCCAGGCACAGACAGTGTCTCCCTGCAAGCAATTCAGATAAGAACATTATCCTCCATCTTTGTACACTCTAGTTAATTTTAACTCCCCTAATGGATTAGCTTTCTGGGAGAAATGCTTGACTGGAACATCCTTTAACCTGGCTTTTATGATAAAATAAACAGGTGCATGAAATTAGAGGATCACAGCCATAGAGACATGTTGGCAGGGCCCTCAGTCGCTGCGCTTCCACGACCACGCATGGGAAGCACTTCACAAATTGCTCGGCAGTGCATGGGGGGCATCTCTGAGGGCCTTTTGCATCCATTATTCAGCTGACGTGGTGAGATGCATTTCAAGGCCTCGTGTCCAGGCAGTTGAGATTTGAGGAGGTGAAAGATTTCTAGTAGCCAGGTGAGCCTGATGTGGCTCAGGACTTAGGTGACACGAATGGAGTTACTCTCCAATGTCCAACTATAGTAAATATCAGCTGGTTTCACTGCCCAACATCCATTTATTTCCTTTCTGGAACCCATGGGAGCAGTTTTCTCTGGAGAATCAGTATCTCCCTAACTCTCCGTCCAATGTCCTGCAGATGACCCTGCTGTTGGCTCCAGGTGGCCCAGGCCTGACCCATCAGAGCATTGCACTTTCCAGGCCGCAGATTTGGTCCAAGGGTAGACCCAACCAAAGCCAATGGCATAGTGAGATGTAATGGAAACTACTGAGAGAGCTTTTCTACTGAACTGATCATTTAGTTTGAACAGAAGAAGTCTGAGACTAAAGTCAGTGTGAAGGAGTACAGACCAAGAAATGGAGAGAGAACAGGGCCTAATTTAAATTCAGGCCATACCCGAATTTAACCTAATGCTTAAAATTTTAAAAATGTGTATGATACATTTTATTTGAGCAGTTACACTTTTTAAATATTTGCAACAGAAAAAGTCCTGACCTGTACATAAGTGATAGAGCATTGATTTCCTTGGCCCAGGTGCCATGAATAAAACAGGCTTAGCCCTGGCCAGTGTGGCTCAGTTGGCTGGAGTGTTGTCCTGTAACCAAAAGTTTGCAGCTTGATTCACAGTCTGATACATTCACATATACCTAGGTTGCAGGTTTGACACCTGGTCCAGGGGCATAGGGCCCACAGGAGGTGACCAATCGGTGCTTCTCTCGCATCAGGGTTTCTCTCCCTTCTCTCTCTCTAAAAGCAATGAAAAAATAATATCCTTGGGTGAGAGGGAAGAAAATAGGTTTAGTGTGTTTCCATGGTCCACTGTGACTTGGTCTCCAAGGTCTACACTAGTGAGTTCCGAGCCTGGTGAGTGAACAGCAGCCACAACAGAAACACTGGTAGAGCCCCTTACCAAGAAATTCTTAATCGTTACATCTGATGGGGTTGGAGGGTAGAGAGGGTAGGTAGGAATTGATATTTTTCCAAAGTATTGGTATCATTTATTTACTGCAGCATCCCGAAACTCAGTGGCTTAAAACAATCATCTGATTTGCTCACAGTTCTTGAAGGTTTGTCGATTTGGTTCTTCTGCTGGCTCTGCCTGGGATCCGCCTGCTATGTGGTAGGGCAGCACACTGTGCTGGGTGGCCTCTTTCGCTTGTCTCACAGTGGAGTTGGCTGAGGATTCTCCACGGAGCTAGTTCAGATTTGTCCACGTGGTGGCAGCATTTAATAGCATGAGAGGGAAGCTGTGGCCTCCTGAGGCCTAAACTCAAAATACAAACCAATTCTGTCAGTTTCCATTGGTCAAAGCAAGTCACGTGGCTAGTCAGAGTCAAGAACTGGAAAAATAGTCTCACCACTTACCTGGAGCAGCTGCAAAGAATGTGTGGCCATGTTTAATCTACCACAGTACCTAAGATTCTTAAGCGTTAATGTGCTAAACTACCACAGATTTAGTGGCTTACAACAACACAGATTTAATACCATACAGTTCTGGAGGTCAGTAATCCCAAAATCAAGTTGTTGGCAGTTGTTTTTTCTAAAGGCTCTGGGGGAGAATCTGCTTCCTTGCCTTTTTCAGCTTCTAGAAGCCACCTTCATGCATTGATGCTCGGCTCCTTCTTCCACCTTCAGAACCCAAACAAGCATCTCGAAATCTCTCTCTTTTTCTTTGACTTCTGCTTCCACTGTCACACATCCTGGTTTGACCCTCCTGCCTCCCTCTTCCACTTTATAAGGACCCTTGTGGTTATATTGAGCTCGTCAGGATAATCTAGGATAATCTCCCCAGCTCAAGATCCTTAACTTCATCACGTTTGCAAAGGCTCTTTTTTTTGCCATTTGAGGTGACATATTCACAAGTTCTAGGTTTGGGATATGGATATCATTTGGAGAATCATTATTCTGTCTACTGCATTTTGGAATCTTAGGTCAAGGGAAACTTTATGTCACAGAGTTCAAAGGATCCAGTGTTCTAGTCTGGGCCAATGTACAGGCAGCGCAAAGGGAGTGGGTTGTAGAATGAAACAGACCAGGGTTTGAATCCCAATTCACCACACACCAGCTGGATGACCTTAGACCAGTTATTCATTTCCAAGATTGTTTTCTGAAGTGTACAACAGGGATTATAGCTATCTCATGGGGTTGTGGTGAATTTTAAGTGAGAAAATATATGGAAAGCACTTCAGATGGTGCCTGGAACATAATAAATACTTAATAAATAGTAATGATAATTAGAAAGAGTTCTGGTCCTGTAAACCAAAGAGTCACCGGTTGGATTCCCAATCAGGGCACATGTCTGGGTTGCAGGTCAGGTCTCCAGTGGGGGTTACTCAAGAGGCAACCACACATTGATGTTTTACTACCTCTCTTACTCCTTCCCTTTCCTTTGCTCTAAAAATAAATAAATAAAATCTTTTTTTTTTTTAAGAAAGAGTCCTGGTTAGGTTTTAAGACTTCAAAAATGTAGTTTCATTTTGTCCCCAACGGCTGTAAGTGGAACTGGTCACACTGACTGAGGAGAAGCAAGTGAAAAGAGATGGCAGAAATTTGGAGAAAATAAATGTTTCTGAGATTAGAGATTAATAAGGACAAAATTTAGGATTTGGGAGACACAGTACTGGAGGAAGCACAAGGATTTTGTTTGCTATTTTTGTTGTTGTTTCCAAGATTCAGAAGCATTAATAGGGGCATCTTTCAAAACTTAGAGAGAGTGAGAACAAAAAGTGAGTGAGGTTCAGCAGAGAGACAGTTTTCTAAGGCTCTAGCCGAATAAAACATGGCTGTAGTGTTTCAATGAGGTAGACCTCTGTGTTTCTGAAAAAATAGCAAGTACATGTTTCTGGAGCTCAGGTGAATTTGAGGTCGATATAGCTTGGGGAAAAGAATGAATTTCACATGACGTTTAAAAATGCATTCCAGAATGCATTTGTGATTCATATGTCATACTATGCATTATGGCACATCATGCTGCAAAAGAATAATTTATACAAATGAAAGTATTTAAACTTAACCTAACCCACCAACAAAATTCCAGAAGAACATGGCTACTGGGATGTTTTCTTAACTTATGCTTTGAAACTGCTGTTATCACATTCTGAATGATCTAATCATCTTTGAAGATCCTGAAATAGTTCCATTTTATTGTTGGCTTGTTACAGGTTCCTTATTTTGCAGATGTTTTAGAACTGACTGCAAAGGGCAGACAGGCATCTTATATGATATATAGTTAGTCCATGGTAGGTAAATCTGGCATTAGCTGCCTGAGAAAGATAATGGAGATTTTGAACTACTCGAGTGGGGCTTTGGAGGGGAAGATAGGGCATGAATAGTGTGAGAAATGCCTTGTTGTGGAGTGGGAGAGCACAGAGCAGCAACTCAGAGGGCGACTTAACCCAGTCACGCCATTAAAACAGGGGCTCTTTGAAGAAGCATCGGAAAGTACTTGGGTCACTAAGGTTAGAGCTAATAAGAAAACTTGTGGGGCAAGTCCCATTCAAATGTTTAGGGAAGTAAAGTGGTCTGAGGGGTCCAAATAAGTACTGAGAACAGTGATTATTTAATAGAATTTCACAATCTTAGAGCTGAAAGGGACCTCAGCAACAATCTAGTCCAAACCTTTTGTTGCCATGGAACTTTCTTTAAACAAAAGCTTGGATAGGGGCCCAAATACAAACCTATATGAAAGCAGGATTGCCGGGAGCAGGTGCAGGGTGGAGGCCAAAATATATTTATAAAGTTAGAAAAAAAGTTGAAAGCATCATGGAAGAAAACATTTTTATTTATATTAGAGGCTAAAGCAACATTGACCACAAAGAATAAAATTCCCCAAACAAACACAGTCTTAATTTAATAAGTGAAGGGCCTTTGGATTTTAATGGCATGTTTACTTGGAAGGAGGAGAACAGGAAATATGACTTTTAGTCATACGGAAATAAGCCTTGGATGGAAATTTTCAATTTATGGACCGCGGTTTTGGGTCAATGAGTACCCATGTCCCATCAGGTGGCGCCCTTGCTCGGCGTTTGCAAACTCGCATTTGGTGCTTTCCCGGAGTCAGACGGCCTCGTGCTTTGCTGGTTTAGAAGTTCCGATTGAATGCCGCGCTCAAGAAAACAATACTTGTGTTCTATTTTAACATCTTTCCTTATCACTTGTGTTCCAACTATCAAAATCCGTTTGACATTGATGTTACTAAGTCATCGATGTTGTCTTAACTTCTCAGAAAAGACCCCCGGCCCCTGCCTCCCACACACACTCCAGAGAAAACGACGGGAAGAGCCTCCTTCCAGGGGGCCTGGTGCAGCGGGAGGAAGGCTGGGAATTCGCACACTTCAAGCTCAGGTTTGGCCAACTAGAAGATCCTGAGGAAAGTACGGCCCCTCTGGATTGGTTTGTCATCCCTAAAATGTCTTTCGGAGCCCTGCCATCCACGGCATCCCACTGTAGGGGACTCAGCCCTCAATTTACATTCTGGAAAAGAGCTGAAATCTGTAAGAGAGGGCTGTCATCTGGTATGGTTACGGAGATAAAAAAACAAAAACGACACACAGTGTAACGATCGAAAGCACTGGTAGTGTCACTACTTGGTTTTTTATTATTGCTCTCCTACATAACTTCTTTCGGGGGGGGGCTCTGTAGGGAAGTCTGAATTATTACACACTTTTTCCATTCGTTTTAAAATTCATATTCAGGACAGGTTTTAGAACTCCAGGATGCGACGTGTTAAGGAACGGCAGATTCTGAGGTACGAATGGGGACTAGGTGCTCCTTTCACAATCCACCGTTGGGGCCTTGCTCCTTGGTCTCGCATCCGCCGCCCTCGGCCCTCCGCTCGCCGCCAGCGCAGTAGTCGGCTAGGGAGGCAGCTCCCCGCTTCGAACCTCCCAGAGCCTGCGCGGTGGGGAGAGGTCTCAGGCCCCGCCTCCGTGCGTCACGTGTCTTTGCGCAAAGGCGTTTACCGGGGCGTGCCGCGGTTGCTAAGCGACCACACTGCCTCCAGCCTACCCCTGCCTTTCCTCCACTCCTTCCGCGTCCCGGCTAGTCGCGAGCGAAGGCACGCGGCGCTGCAGTGTCTGCAGGAGAGTCCCCGGGGAAGCGTCGTGGTCCGGGAGGCAGCCGCCCCATCGCGAGTGGACGCTGTTCGCCAGGCCCTCCAACCGCCGCCCCTCCCCCCGGGGGTCCCGAGCTAGGTGATGGGAGGCACCGCTCGCGGGCCAGGGCGGAAGGATGCGGGGCCGCCTGGAGCCGGACTGCCACCCCAGCAGCGGAGGTAACGGCGCCGCTGGGTAACGGGCTAGGGGTTCCCGATAGAGCGGCTGGCGTTGGCAGGCGAGGTCAGGGGCCAAAGAAAGTCTGGGCCCCAGCAGGAGAGACGAAGGAAGGGGTCTGATCCCTTCCGGGAGCTGGCCCATCCTCTCCCTCCTCACCAGTTCCCCTCCCCCCGAGAGCCAGGGAGGGAGCTGGGCGGATTTAGAGGAAGAGGAATTCCCACCCTCGCGATTCTCCCTGAAGGACCTAGATCGAGGGGTATATGGTAAGGAACAATGAAGAACTGGGACTTCTTAGCAAACTGGGGGAGACGGGGAACAATTGATTGCAGTGAAGCCTTGTTGCTCAGAGCCGATAACCAAGGGCTGAACTCCTGGGGATTTGCGTGAGGGGTGCGGTTTGACTTCGGATATGCAGGTAAGGGGCTCTGCTGACAGGGTTTTGGGTGGGTCCAAGTTTCGAGAGATTCCGCACCTTGCATAGGGTACCCTGCTTGCTTCATGTGTATGGTTGGAGACTTCCTTTGGGTAATTTCCAATGGCGATTGAAAGATACCTATAGATCTCCTATACCTTTTTTCTGTAAATGTGCACGTCTGTCCCGTTTTGTTTTTTATTTGTACTGTTGGCAAAGAGTCACATCCAGAATTTTTGATTCATGTCAGTGAAGCAGTTTTCGTTAAAGATATAAATGGTCCTGTCAGAATGTGAGCGTGTTTCGAAAAGAACATTTCAAAAATACTTGCAGTGTTTTTTTCTGTTTGTATTCCTATAGCACATCAATGAAGAAAACTCGAACTAATTTTACAAAACAGTTTTTAAAGGCAACCGAAATATTCCAGCATGTTTTAAAAGATTTTTAAAAAATCTTTCCTTGTAAACCGGTCATCATCATTGTATATCATGTAAAAATGAAATAATGAAATGCTGGTGTGTGTAGCTGGGAAATCCACATTTTGGGGGGTAGATGAAATACATTATTCAGGGCCATCTTGTAGATTAAATAAATAATCTTTTGTGTTTCCTTACCGTGGTGGAGACTCAGTGTTAAAGAAGAGAGAAATGTTCCATCTTTCATCGTTTAGCATTTAGCTTCCACCATCCACCAGAAAATAGAGTGGATAAAAAGAAGTGAAATTTAGAACATTTTGAAATTTAGAGGATCCCGTAATATTGGCTGTAGTTTTCACTGTATTTTTCTATAAGTTATGTGGATGTTAAGTAGGTAAGTAAATTAAAGAAGAGGAAGACAACGAGAGTCCTAAGAAGGCCTTTTATTTCTTGCCTGTAGGAGCCAGAGTGTTGGCTGGAATTATTCTTCCCAGTATAGCATGTGGGAAACAGGCTCAGGGGGAATGCAGTGCAGCCTGTGGTGGACGGAGCTGGGATTAGAATCCAAGTCTGGGAAAAACAGTTACTTCAGCCGCGCCCCCGCCCCCACTGTGTTCTGGTTAGTTTGTAGGATTCAGATTCAAACTAGCCTTCATTTTCAATTAGTAAGTTAAATGAGATCCTTTTGGTAGCCCTTCTTTTTAACAACATCCAGTAAGACTTTTAACTATTTCAAAATATAGACTTAGAAATGCAATACTTTCTTGCCAAAAAAGGAAAGAAAATTTGGGTTTCTGTTTTTCCTCTGCCAGACACCCCAGTTGTTTGTATTCAGTGTCAAAATGCAGTGTAGACATTTATTCGTATTCATTGGTCTATGTAGCAGATATGAAGCAGTTAAGACACAAGATGCTTTGGAAATAGAAATTTATGTACTTCAATTACTAACAGATTTTATCTGTAATCCTTTCAACTAGATTGGGGGATGGTGTCTACGATACCTTCATGATGATAGATGAAACCAAATGCCCACCCTGTTCAAATGTTCTCTGCAATCCTTCTGAGCCACCTCTACCCAGAAGACTAAATGTAAGTAAATGAAATAATTCTTTATGCTGTGATTGCCTTGGAAAGGAGGAAGTGCTCCTTAATGCTCAAGGTATGGTTACATCTCACTGGCAACCCAGACCCTTTGTTTCCTTCTGGTTTTCTCTTGACTTTGGATTAAGAACTTCTGTGGTCTGAGTTGAGGTTTTCAGACATTTGTATTTGGAGACCAGCTCTTTGAACCACTAGGATAAATACATGGCATTAGGAAAAAAATAATATGCTACTTTGATCTAGGTAATGTTTATTTTGTTATAGAATGATATATATATAATGTATTCAAAACACTCCCTTTTTAAAAAACAAGGAAAAGAGAATGTCTCTGAATTCGTAGATCTATAGGTTTCTCCTCTACAATATAGAAATGTAATTTTAGCTTATCACATGCTAAAGAGAAGCATAGTTTTAGTTTTAATTTTTCTTTTTAAAATTTATTTTTAATTATAGTTGACATATTACTTCAGGTATAAAACATAGTGATCCTATATTTACACACCTTACCAAGTGATCCAAGTGGTAAGTCTATACCTGCCTGGCCCCATACATAGTTGTTATGATATTATTGACTGTGTTCGCTATGCTGTACTTTGTATCCTGTGATTTATTTTATAACTGAAAGTTTGTACTTCTTGATTTCCTTCCCCTTTCTACTTCTTTGGCAACCATCAGTTTGAAAACACCCAGTTTGTGGATCATACATAAAACGTAATACTACAGTTTGGTTTTTGAGGCATTTAGTCATTTTGGAGACTGCAGAAATTTAGCTTTAGATACTGTTTTACTTACGATAATAAGAAATTGATTTATATTCCCTCAGCGTAGCAAGGAGAGCAGTGTTTGGACAAGCTCCATGATAGGGAGACACTATCCTGTGACTTCAAAAGTTCCTGTATCTAATGAACAAATTGAATAATTGGATAGACTAATTTTAATATTTTCCCTTTATGTTTCTGTGTTGAAGACCTAAAATTTTTCCTATATGAAAAAAAATTACTTGTATATTTCATAGCTCTTCCCAGCTTTTTGTCATCTTTTGCTGATCAACCTTTCACTACTTTCAAGGCTAATACTATTACAAAGTAAGGGCTAAATATATTTGGAAGGCTAGTCATCCTATTTTTAATCTTCTCTCTGGAGTTAAGTAAGGTTCCTTTCCACTTTGTTAGTTTATTTCTTTAATTTGTAAAAACCTCTGAGGAATCCAGAACCACATGTTCTTTGGGTTGACCTTTAGATTTCTTGGTTACTTGTTGCCAATTAGCATCCCTTTATAGGAGGCTGGTGCATTACTTGTATATTTCATGTGACTTAAAGTTCATTTTAACTTTAATTCAGAGTTGGCTAATGCTAATCACCTTCCGGTAGGTCAGGTAAATTGACATCAGGAACTTATGTATAGTTCATGATGCCATGAGTCCATCCTGACACCCTATTACTATTTTCACAGAGGCTTTTAACATCATCGTTTATCTAAGATGCTCACATTGTAAACTATAGATCATCTGCTCGTAGGCTTTTCTTGGGTTGGTTTTGTGTTGCAGAGATTTTGGGTCAAGAACTAGGTAGAGGATGGTGTTTCATATCTGGATGAGAAGGATTTTTTTTCTGAATTTCTTAAGATCTTTAAGACTTGATTAACACAGTAGAAGATTCTATTTAAAATGTTAAGAGACCTCCACATTAACAGTGTATGTGAAGCATTCTTAAATAAAACATGATTAATCTGGCATTGTGTATCTCTCTGTATAAAATTACATAGTTGAAATATTTGGGATAGTTGATCAGTACATTGCTTGGTTATTGTGATTATAAACTCAGACTAGAAATATATGGTGTTTTAAAACTATTACACTCTTAACACGTGAATATTGTAGATTCTCCTAGAACAATGGAAGGAAGGTTTTATTTATAGAACAGCAGGCTTGATACATAATTGATTCAGGCTAGTGTTTGAGTTATTTACAGGAAAGGAAAGAATGCTGAGGTGAGAACCCCTCCCTGTGTGGAAAAATTCCTTCCTGGAATTTTTCAGATTCACTGGAGATTGGAACCTTAATAGTCCGTAGTGAACTACACCTGCAGTATCGTATTCTGTTCTAGGGGCTACAGTTCAAGAGAGGCATAAAGTGAAGCGTGTATTGAGAACGTGAATAGGATGGTAAGGGAACCAGACATAAGCCATGGGAAGGAGAGAATGTAATGGGGGTGATGAACCTGGAAAAAACTGATGGGGGACAGGGCAGCCCCTTTTAGGCATCTGAGGGCTTTTACATGAAATTTGGATACTTCCAGGTGGTTCCAGAAGGCAAAATAACACTTAAATGTTCAGGGAGAGAAATTTAGGCTCGCTTTTAAGAAAAACCATGAGTCAGGAAATGAAATGACATTTTTAATCTTACTGTAGTAGTTCTATGGAAATTAAGTTTCTGCTATATGACTATTCTTATTAATGCTCTGTCCCTGAGACCTTGTCTTTATCACAAACAGAAGTGAAGACCTCCAGAGCCATGTAGACAGAGCAGGTGAAATACCCAGGGGTGGACCCTGGACCGCAGATACCTTCCCACCAGCTGTCATTGATGGCTGCAGTTCCTAGAGAGTCAGTCCTTTGAGCTAAGGCGTTGATCTTCCCTTAAAGTCCAAATATGTCTGGAGGGGTAACACACTACACTGTACAGCAAGTGGAAAGCAGGTGGCCGAGAAAGGGGGTAAGGTGTTCCTCTGCATCCTGAGGGAAGGCCTGTGGTGGAGCAGAAGGCATATTTGGTGCCAGATGTCTAGTGGAGGAGACTGGCGGGATGGAAGAAGCACCACAGAGAGAAGAGAAACTGAAAGGGGGTGGGGGAGGATGTGTAGGAGTTTAAACCTTAATCTATTGCGAATTATTGTCACCAGTGTTTTTGAAGTGTTTTATAGCTCGTGAGGGGCTTTCACACATGTTATCAGTATTGTTTGACTCACACAGCATCCTACCGTACTGTTGCCCACGTTCTGCAGATGAACTGGCCTAAAGGTTAAGCAGCCTGCCCAGGGACTTAGAGCTTTTCAGCAGTGTGGTCACGACCCCCCACCCAGGCCTTCTGGCTTCACATTGCTTCAGCATGTGGCCCTAAGACTAGCAGCAAATATTCAGATGCATTTATATTAGGGAGTAAAATTTTAAGGAAAACTGGCTGAGGTGCATGCAGATGTTCATTTTGATATTTAAATCTACCTAAAACCAAACAATTGTAATTTCCTAGTTCAGCCAAAGTATCTCCTAATAGATTGTTCCTTCAAAACACCTGTTTGTTTGTTTGATAGTGAACAATAAATGTTCATGTGAATGTTGGTTGGATGGGTAGGACCCTCTTCTTTTTTTTATTCTTAAAAACAAGCATACTTACAGTTATTTGACTTCCTACTAATTACTGCTGAGAAAAGTCTTGCATTATATTTATATTTTAGCAAGGTATTTAGGTTCTGCTGCAGGGTTTTTTTGTTTGTTTGTTTGTTTTGTTTTTTTTGACCAGTGATACTTATCTATTTTTGTATCAGATTTTTCCTGGTCTATATATCGTCTCCTTATTTTAAAACTAATGCCAAAGTGTAGCTATAGTTGTAAGTAATCTATGAATGTTTAAATTGATTAAATGACCTAAAAGGAGGAGGCAAGAACTAATGTTTTGCTTTTATAACTTAGTTTAGGAGCTGTCTTTAAGAATGTCAGCACTTAAATACTTTCATCCTTTTTTTGTTGTTTATTTTCATCTTTTATATTATTATTTATTTAAGGTAATAGGCCAGATATTTATTTGGGTTATATTAAAATTTTATTTTTGAAAGGTTTGACCACTTTAGATCATTAGCTTTAAATTTTTATCATATTTTTTAGAGATTATAATTATAGTTCAGAGCTCCCCTGGAATTATCTGCCCCTGATCATAGAGGCTGTCAGAAATTATCAAACACATCTTGAGTACAGTTCTTTGGGGTTTATTAAGAAAAACATGTTCTTTGAAGTGTCCCAGAATTTGCTTTTAGCGACAGATTTAACATTTTTCTCTTGATTTCTTCTTTTGTCACCTTCTTAAATTTTTCTTAGTTTATTTGTTTTTGGTTTTCCTCCATCTAATTTCAAAGAATCTTGTTTCATTTCAGAGGAATTAGTAGAGCTGTATTTTGTGGGCTACTGTGTTTTGCAGGCAGAGGTTAAGTGAAATCAAATGGAAAGAGTCACAGTGTGTCTTTAACACCTGGCTCCTGCTGAAGAGGAACAGGCGCCTGTGCCTGACTTGGAGAGAGACCCTTTCTCTCCTCAGGAGAGGCGTAGGAGAAGCCCCAGGGCATTGGATTCGCATTCCACTCAGACATAAAGAATTGGCCTGGGTGATCCCGAGAGTTCTCCTTGACTTAGAACTTTCATGCTTCAGTGAACTGAGCTATAAGGCTGCATTAACTTATTTAGGGACCTCAGAGAAGATGAGGAGGACTGGATTGGTTCTAGGCCATAGTCAACACTCAGCCCCAGTGGAGAGCGGTAGTACAGGCAGTAGGAGAACCTGGTGTCGAAGTTATGTTAACAGGAAGGGCCCTGGACTGACAGTCAGAAGTCCTGGGTTCAAATCCTGTTTCTGTTCTTTACTAATACTTTGGTACTTACAGCGGGTATGGTGGCCTCTGCCTCTGCCGATCAGGTGTCCGCATTAAGTTCTGCGTCAATATGGTGACCTCTTGGGAGTGGGGGCCGCCAGGTTGCCTAAGGAGGGATGGACCGGCCCACGTTAGAAAGAGAGTAGGTCAAAACTCCTGTGCTGATCAATAATACTTCGTTATTTACAGAACACTTGAATACACATTGTGTTGATCCTGCTTATATGCCTTTAAGATTTGGGAAGGTAGTTGAAAGCATTAGTCAAAAATACAAGCCATTGTATATGTATATAGTCAAGTGCCAGATTTTGATGTAAGGTTAATCAGTATGGGCTTGGAGGAATTCTAGTGGAAGAGAGAGGACTTGAATTGGGCTTTGAAAGAGTGTAGGATTTGAGTGAGTGGGGCAAAAAGATTCTCAGTAGAAAGACGTGCCCTATTAGAAGGAACCTAGAATGATTAGGGTATGGTGAGAAACCATCTTGTCTTGAACAAAGCAAGGCATTTACAGGGGTGAGGGGTGGCTAGAACACTCGGAGGAGTAATGCAGCACTTCTAGAGACTTCTGCGTATCCCACTGTTGGGTTGTGTCCGCTTAAACGACTGGATGTACTTTGTTGTTGTGTTGGGGGAGGAGTCTTTCATTCTTCTGCTTTGTTTTTCATGACTTTAGCATTATATTTATTTTTCTTTTCCATAGATCACCACAGAGCAGTTAACGAGAGATCATACTCAGCGCTTTCTGAATGGGGGCGAAATGAAGGTAGAACAGCTGTTTCAAGAATTTGGCAACAGAAGAGCTGATACTTTTCAGTCTGATGGCATCAATGACTCTGAAAAATGCTCTCCCACTGTTTCTCAGGGTAAAAGTTCAGAGAGCTTGAACACGGTAAAATCCAACAGTTCACCCAAAGCACCCAAAGTGGTGCCTCTGACTCCAGAACAAGCACTGAAGCAATACAAACACCACCTCACTGCTTATGAGAAACTGGAAATTGTCAATTACCCAGAAATTTACTTCGTGGGTCCAAATGCCAAAAAGAGACATGGAGTTCTTGGTGGTCCCAATAATGGGGGCTATGATGATGCAGAAGGGGCCTATATTCACGTACCTCGAGACCATCTCGCTTATCGATATGAGGTGCTGAAAATTATTGGCAAGGGGAGTTTTGGGCAGGTGGCCCGGGTCTACGATCACAAACTTCGACAGTACGTGGCCCTGAAGATAGTGCGCAACGAAAAGCGTTTTCATCGTCAAGCGGCCGAGGAGATCCGGATTTTGGAGCATCTTAGGAAGCAGGACAAAACCGGGAGCATGAATGTTATCCACATGCTGGAAAGTTTCACGTTCCGGAACCATGTTTGCATGGCCTTTGAATTGCTGAGCATAGACCTTTACGAGCTAATCAAAAAAAACAAGTTTCAGGGTTTTAGCATCCAGTTAGTACGAAAGTTTGCTCAATCCATTTTGCAGTCCTTGGACGCACTTCACAAGAATAAGATCATTCACTGCGACCTGAAGCCAGAAAACATTCTCCTGAAACACCACGGGCGCAGTGCGACCAAGGTCATTGACTTTGGGTCCAGCTGCTTCGAGTACCAGAAGCTTTACACGTACATCCAGTCTCGGTTCTACAGAGCCCCGGAGATCATCTTAGGAGGCCGCTACAGCACGCCGATCGACATTTGGAGCTTTGGCTGCATCCTTGCGGAACTTTTCACGGGGCAGCCTCTCTTCCCTGGGGAGGACGAAGGCGATCAGCTGGCCTGCATGATGGAGCTTCTAGGGATGCCACCGGCCAAACTTCTGGAGCAGTCCAAACGTGCCAAGTACTTCGTTAACTCCAAGGGCCTACCTCGCTACTGTTCGGTGACTACTCAGGCAGATGGGAGGGTTGTGCTTGTGGGAGGTCGCTCCCGTAGGGGTAAGAAGCGGGGTCCCCCAGGCAGCAAAGACTGGGTGACGGCGCTGAAAGGGTGTGACGACTACTTGTTTATAGAGTTTTTGAAAAGGTGTCTTCACTGGGACCCCTCTGCCCGCCTGACCCCAGCTCAAGCGTTAAGACACCCTTGGATTAGCAAGTCTGCACCCAGGCCCCTCGCCATTGAGAAGGTGTCAGGCAAACGGGTGGTGAACCCTGCAAATGCTTTCCATGGACTGGGTTCCAAGCTGCCTCCGGTGGTTGGCATAGCCAATAAGCTTAAAGCTAACTTAATGTCAGAAACCAATGGTGGCATACCTCTGTGCAGTGTGTTGCCAAAACTGATTAGCTAATGGACGGTGATATGCTCAGAGATGCACATGTATGTATTTTTAATTATCTTGCAAACCTGAAAATGGAAAAAAATACAAGCCTTTGGTGGATGTTTTTGTTAGACTAGATTTCTTTTTTTTTTTAACAAGGCAAAACATTTTTATATAACTGTAAAAAAGATCTCTTCAAGGGCTAATTACCTAACCAGCTTGTATTGGCCATCCTGGAATAACGCATTAAATGACTTTTTATAGGTCAGCGCATCTTTGTTGTTATTGTCAGTTGTACTTCCACCGGTGTGTTTCTGCTATGTTGGTTTAAATCCCTTTCTCACAAGATAGAGGGCATACCAGAAGTCTGTTCTGACCAGTCCTCCCCTCTGGTCTCCCCCAGCATCTGCTTCAGAGGGGTACTTTGGGACCTGGCCACAGCCGTGGATGAGAGCTGAAGCTAGATCTCTCGGCCCAGCAGGCCCTTCTGTGGGCTCATTCTCGGTGGAAGGGCTCAGGCAGAGCACGGGGGGAGGGGCTCCAGTCAGGTGTCAGCCATCTGGGGGGCTGGGGTTCCTGCTTCTCAGTGACTCATTTCTCTTCCCTTTGAGTATGAGAGGTGCAGTGTTTTTATTTTGTGTTATATGAAAAATTATCTTTCCTCTGATTTGTTTTCTGGGAACTCAAAGCATTTTATAGACATCTTACACTTTACCAAGTACTGGTATTCCAGCTGAGCCAGATGCTGCCCCCATCCCTGGTCTCGAAGGAAGAGAAAGCAGCTGCTCTGCCCTGATGACCCAGATGTTAAAGGTAGAGTCGGCTTGTAAAGCTGCAGTTCCCTCGTTTCTTAGAACCGTGGGAACCAGCCTACTTGCTGCATTTTCATGGACTCTCTTCCTTACAAAAGCGATCACTTGCAGGTAAACCTAACTGTGAGTTCATTGCTTTTCTCCTTTTCCCAGCTATCTGCCACCTTAGGGTGCCACAGTTTTCCTGCTTTCAACCTAAACGGAAGACTAGTCCCTAGATTCTGAATGAACTTCAGTTATAAGAAGAAACTCCAGAAACTAGTAGTAACCCCTTTCATTTCTCTTCATTTCCACGTCTTTTTTCTCTGCTACGATTTAAACACTGAGGACTGATAATAGACTAATTGCTAACGAAATGTCTTGCTAAGAAGGGTGGAGAAGAGTCAGTAACCAAGGAACTCCCTGCTGCTGGCCGTTTCCCCCCCCACCCTCGCTCCGCTCCCAGCCTCCTCTGAAACAGGTGTGTGCTCCGCTCTGTCCTCAAAGCATGCGCCTCGAAGGAGACCGTTGCTTCCTACAACTTCGTTCTCAGGATGGGCCACTTCCTTTTTTCATTCTAGAGTTCAGGCTCTGCAGACTCTGTAAGGGCAGGGGGCTCCTCTCCTCGGGCACCACGGGAACACAAAGGAGAGAATGTCGTGTGCATGTTATTTAAGGAACTTTTGCCTTATCCAAAAAGTATTCCTGATTGCCACAGCACAGGCTGTGAAAAATGAGAAGGAGCAAATGACCAGAATGGGGTCTTGGCCTCCAAAAGGGAGATGTCCTGGTATTTTTTTGTAACTAAGCAACTGGACTGTTAAAACTCTCACAATTTTCTTGACTCTCGATTTACAGAAGGCATTGCAGCATGTACACGCTCAGGTCTTCTTACTCCTGAATTCTCTGACTTAAGGAGAAGTTGTGTAAAATCTTCTGTGTCATCTGGGCAGAGCATATGTCAAGGTGATTTGCCAGTTGCTGTTGGCGTGGAAGATTTGCTCTTTTAAGAAAACTGTTGAACGAACCGTAACCAAAGCAACTGATGTGCACTCCAGCCCGATGTTTGCGTTTTCAGTGGGAGGTCTGTTTGGTCAGCCAGCACCTGTGGGCCTCGGGACAGAGGCAAGCCTGTGGCTGAGGTTGGCATGTGGTTGGTTCCTGTGTGTTGGATGGACTGTGAAGTTATTGAAACGGGCTGAGTGACACGGTACAGACAACCCATGACAGTAGACAAATTCTAGAAAGCTCTGGGAAGGTGAATGGATGTGTTTCTGCCTAAATTTGGCAAGCCAGAGAGAGACGCAGAGCAGAGCCGTTCAAGTTGGCGTGTCTCTCCTGCAGGCTGACTCAGGCCGGGGAGAGTGGGCCGCTGTAAAGCGTGGCGGTGGTGGTGCCAGATGGGTCGGGGGAGGTTCTTTTCTGAGCGGGTTTCAAGTTTAGGGACCGGTTGTAGGGTTTAGAGGCTGCCATCCTGAGCCCCCTTTTGCGGCCACTTAAGTTTTTGCTCGGGTCTCTTCCCAGCCACAGCGGCGAGTGGCTGAGCTGGACCGCAGTGACACGCAGGCTCCAGCTGTGTCTTACAGTTTCTGTCTTCAGCCACTTGTGTTCTGCAGGCCATTTCAGTAAACAGGTCAAGTTAGTCGACTGACTTTAGAATCGGCAAAATCAGCGGAGTTTCCAAATTCTTACACAGTGAAAAGAGTTGGATAGGAATTTTTGTTTTATTTCATTCCTAAAATCATTTTTGTCTTTTCCGGTGGGGGACTGGCTACTCTCGCTACTACCTGCTCGTCTTGCTGGGTCTTACCTTCTTCCCTCCCCGTGAGGGATCTGCGCGTTCATCGTGTGCTGTCCCGATTTCTCCACGCATCAGACTAAGTGCACGGTGCAGACGGGCAGGCCCGTGCCTTCGTGGCGCTCTGAGTCGGCGATTTTCAGCCGGGCGCCCCAAGAATTTTTACAACATGCAGTACCTGACTATTGGGTCAGGGGCATTGACCTCTGTTCCCTTAGATTGTCAGATTTAAAAACAACAGCCAACAATAGCCCTCTGGTGTGAATGAATCAAAATTATTTTTTGTCAGATTGGCAAAAAATACAATTTTTGATGTGCTGTAGAGTTTCAGTAGTTAATTTGCCATGAGATGAAGAAGGTTGAACTTGCTGTTCTCAGTTAACCAGTGCGTTGCTTCTGATCACATGCAGGTGGTGGGGGTCCGTTCCCTCCCACACACCAGGAGTGTGCTCAGTCTGTCCTCATCATGGTGACCCACACAGTCAGTGTCCGGTCTCTTTTTGAGAAAGGGTCATTGGCTGAGGGTTGTGTGAAGCCACCTTCTTCTGGCCCAGTATTTGACACCTTGATAACAATGAAAAGAAAAATACAGCCGTAACCTAATTCTGACATAAAGTCCTGCTTCAGCCCCCAGGGGCTGTGTAAAGAGGAGAGGGTCTAGCCTGGATCTTCTTTTTCCGGAGGGGCTGAGGAAATGACATTATTACCATGGCAGGCTGTATTACTGGGTGTTTTAAGGGGCTTTGGGACATACATGTTGGCTGGCCAATGTCATTATACCTTCCTTTTCATGACTTTTTAAAGACTATTTATTTTAAGAGAGGGGAAAGTGGGGGAGAAAGTGAGAAACCTCGATGTGCAGGACAGACAGTGATCTGCTGCCTCTCGAATGCACCCCCCACCAGGCACGAAACCTGCAACCCAGGCACATGCCCTGCCCTGGCATCGAACCAGCGACCTTCTGCTTTGTGGGACAACGCCCGACCAACTGAGCCATACCAGTCAGGGCTACTTTTTATGACATTTAATCTGTTAAGAATGGGGCTTATTGTGTGGTCAAAAACAGAAAACAAAAGATAAAATAAAAAACTTCAACAGTGAAGCAGTTAAGGTCTGGAGCAGCTGGTCGTGTTGAAACATTTCTGTTTCGCTTAATTCCTAACTAGGCACAATTAAGTTAAATGCTAAGTTTTAGGTAGCAGCTGATAAATGGTTCTCAGCCTTCCTGACTAACAGAATACTCCTACCACTTCAGTGAATCATGGAAAGCTCTTTGTTGTTTACTTTTAATTATTTCTCTGGCATCTGTCATTTGATGTCACCAACACGGAAGCTGGAGAGGAGACAGCGATTGTTCCGGGCTGCACCTGGATGCCTTTCCTCCTTTGTGACTCAGGAGAAGTGCGTATCCTTTGAAGCAGGTGGAATTGCCAGAACACGCTTTCCCCATCTGTTCAGTCTCTCTGGGGCGACCAGCCTGCAGAGTGCTAGAACTTACTATACATACACAGAGCAGTTGCAGAAATCCATTGTATGAACCGCACAGGGTCTTCGAAATAAGGAGAGACAAGGCCGGGAAGGGGCAAATCACGGAAGAGTTGTCCTTTGCTGGGGACCCCCCACTGTGTTAGATAACATTTTTAATATCCTCTTTTCAACGTGTACCACTTTCATCTTCAAGCTATGCTTCGCCAAGCTCAAGATTTTAAAAGACTTTATTTCCAAACCTGGCCTTCAACCAAATTAGGGGTAATCCTTTCCAACGGTCTGTTGATTTCAGTGGGAAGTTTTAACAGTCACAGTGAACCCATCCATGTAAGGACTGAAAGCTCTCTGGTCCCCGAATCCATAACCCCTGAGATAAGCCAGAGCTACAAATATACTGTCTAGACTTTGAAGGAGAGGATGTGATTCTTAATATAGCTCACCAACCACTAAGTCGAGCATGGCCTCGCATCGTTTTTCTGTAACAGGAGAAGCCTGCCTGACTTGACTAGAAAGAGTCTCATCTCTTTGGCCACCACACAAATGAACCAAAAAGAAAGGAATGCCCCGAATCGGGCCAGATGGTGACCTGTGGCTGTTTCAGCTCAGGAGGCATGTCAGCCTCTAAAGCATCAGGTGTGACTCATTTCGGTATCACGGGATTCTCCTTTGTGCTTGTGAATCTGCTTACACACTTCCTCTGGAAAGCACAGCTAGGCATGGACGAGTCTGTGTTGTTAAATTTGGGCATGTTTGTCTTTTAAAAGGTAAGGATGAAATGCTTTGACAAAACATTTTTCAGCATCTCACGACTGTTTCAGAAGCAAAGCTGAGGTCGGCCTGGACGGGCCCTGAGTGCTGTACCCTGAAACGCTCCCAGTGTGGTGGGTGTGCACCCCTCACTAGGGTGTGTTTAGGCTTGACGAAGAAAATACTGGGAAGGGAGAAGGAGCGGGAAGAGACAACCTCATAGAGGTTCCGCTTGTCACATCCTTTTGGTTCCCCAGAGCTTCGTGGGGTTCTTCACACCGGCACCGGCACCGGTGTGAAGAAGGGAGCTGGGAACACACATGTCGTGCTCAGGGGTGGCCGTCTCACTGGGAGCCTGACTGGCAGCTCTCTCCTCCGGAGCTCCCATGTTTACATTTACGGGGGCCCCAGCTTAGCTTCAGGGTGCAGCCTGGCACGCAGCTCCAAGGAAGACAGCTTATTTGGGAAGTTGTGCTGTTCGTCTTTGGCCCTGGGCTTGGTCCACAGGATAATTTAAAGCCAGAGGGAATTGAGCAAATGCAGGAAGGGGAAACAATGTTCTTAGGGGCCCTTGGGCAACTTAGCTCCTGCCTGCTTCTGAGCTGGCCCTGAGCCATCACTGCCCTGGCAACAGGAGGTAAGTGGGCACTACACTGAAGGACTGCTTTCTGTTTTGAACATGCTTCCTGCCTTATGGCTGCCTGGCCCGAAGCTAGGGAAGGGCCTTCCCATGTTCATGAAGCAGTTGTGTGTTAGTGACCAGCTGCTAGAAAAGCTATAGGCCAGGTGGGATTTAAAAGAGCACCAGCCCTCAACACAGCTGTTTAAATTTCTGCATTATCAAGTGTACCCCAAGCCAGGATGCTCCCCTGGCTCTTTGTACATTTAGGGCAAATACCACAGAAGTTAGAAAAGGCAGCAAAACGGCAATGAGAGCCACAGGTGCACTGTCTGTCGCTTGTCCACATCCAGGAATTTCCGTCCAGAAGCAGCAACCCAGGTGCCTGCAGCTAGACCTGATCTCAGGATACCAAAATCTGATACTAAGATCGGATCTCAGCCTTCGTGTAGCAGTGGCCTGGCTCAGTTCGACCATGCTTTCGGAGGCTGCCCAGCCCTGCCTTTGCATCTGGCTGCTGCCCAGCCCCTGAGGAAGGAGCGGGCTCAGGACGGCCAGTCTGAACCAATGTGGAGAATTCTGTCATTCCTGGGTGGAGCCTGGTGCGGGTACACTCACCTTGGCCCTTCTGAAGCACATCTGTGCGGCCTTTCATCGGCCCATTTATTTCCACAGTGACTTGCTGAGCAACTGCCGTGTGGGGGGAAACCACTCTGTGCCGTTTGTCAGGGATAAGGAGCCTCGACAGCACTCAGATCGTATGCTCGGAATTTCATAAAAGGCAGGCAGTCGGTTTAGAGAAAACTCCAAGTTATCTGCGCTCGGGTTGGGGTTTAAAATCTGTATAAGCCTGTGAGTGAGTGGGTGGGAAGAGGCTGTAGTTGTTCGGTGTCTCTGAGGCTTGTGTTCTGAGCTGAAGGGGGAGGGCGAGACGGCACAGATGACCAACGAGGGAGGCATGCTGTCTGCTAGAATACTTGGCTCTCGCTGCCCCCACCCTGACCTTGAAAATGAGATGGGGTGTCCCTGGAGGTTTCTTTGACATGATTTCACGTCAGGGGTTGACTTCTGGGGCTCCCTCAAACACCAGTTCCACCCCAAATAAGCCACCCAGAGCAACGGCAGGCAGGAAGAAGGCAGGCACCAGGCTTCCCTGCCTCTGTGCTCTCCCTCTCTTCCCTCAGCCATAGCTGGCTTGTGTTGCTGTTTTCTCTGGTTGCTCAATCAACATTGTTTATTTCTGTCCTGTCATCAAACCCGGTCAGTGCCCGAGACCGCAGTGACTGTGTGGGACTCAGGAAATTCACCCCTGAGATCTCTGCCTGCAGTTTGAGCAGTGGCCCCATGTTGTCCTGGCTCCAGTCCCTCCGTTGAAGAGCCCCTTCCCTCAACGTGGAGCCCCAAACCACTACCCACTTCGGGATGTCAGAGGGATGTTCAGGCGGAGCTGTGGGGAGGGGGCGGCTGACGGCCCCCCAGGTGCTTCCCCCAGTCCTGCTGAAAGGACTGGCCAGGTCGAGCGCTTCCGCTTCTGTGGTCGGTCTTCCTGCAGGGACAACTGTTTCCTAACTGCCGTGCCACACGCGCCACCCCTTCCAAGCCCATGTGGCCCCAGGCAGCTGCAGTTCAAAGAGAGAGTAATCCCTCAGTTCATTTGCTCCCAGAGGAGAAAGGTGTGGCTTTAGCTGGGGAAGCCTGGGCCGGGGGGCTGGAGGAGGCAGGACTGAGATTTCTCGGACCAAGGGTTCACAGGGTTCGGAGCTGCGGAGCCTCCCAGCAGCATGTTCTGCAGGGACGCCCACGGGGCGGCAGGCCCCACGCCCCCTTCCTCTGCCGGCCTGCTCTTCCTTCTGTCAGTGGACACCCGGTGTCTCCTGTGCCTCAGGTTCTGCGCCAGGCAGTCCAGATACGAACGGGACGCGTCCTTGCTCCAGAATTTCGTGGGCAAAGAATTGAAGTGCAATGGGGTGCCAAAAGCGGTAGACGGGGACTACACACCTTGGGAGTCCGCAACAGCCAAGATGCAGGGAGGGGGTGGAGGGCGGCCAAGGATGTGGGTGGTGGCCGCTGCCGTCTCTCACCACCCGTGACCATTCCCCCCCACCAGCAATTATGTGCAGTGTTGTAATGGAAGAATGTGCCAGGCTCTTCCCAACGGAAAAGTGGAAGACCGAGGCCCCCACTAGAGAGAACAAGCACCCTTGTGCCTTCATTTAGTATCCGAGCCACAGTTTGCAGCCAGACTACCCTCTGCTGTACCCACCCCCACCGCCACAAAATAAAGTACCCCATTCAGCACCCCCCACCTGATGCAAGGGGGGAATTATTTTTACCTACAGGGTTGGGAAAGAGGCAAAGGCTGAGGCTGGGGCAATTCAGTGGCGCCAGCTGAGGCTTAAATACAATGAGAAAGCCCCACCCTGCCAGCTCGCTCTGCCTGCAGAGACCCAGGGGGAAATAAATAGCGCTGTGTGCCCTGCCTGCAGGGCTGGCCCGCATATGTCTGCCTGGACACGAGCCAGTCACATGAGCCCAGGCTGGTTAAAAGAGCGCTCCCGTAATCTCCCAGCTCAAGTGTCATCTGGCTGGAGGAGCTACATGGGCAAGGTGCCAGCGCTTCTTTGTGGGCCCTGGATGGACAGGGAAGAGCAGTGGGCAGGGGCAGCTCAGGCCAGGGCAGGAGCCAGGCAGTCGGACTCTACCCTGGCCCTGGCCCTGGGGCAGGGCGATAACTCTGCTGAGGGCAGTGTGGGCAAAGGAGTGGAAAGGAGAAAAGGCTTGGTGAATGTTGTTTTTGCCAAGTCTTTTTTTTTAAAGATTTGATTTATTTATTTGTAGAAAGAGGGGGAGGGAGGGAGAGAAACATTCAATTGACTGCCTCTTGAATGCGCCCCAACTGGGGACCAAACCTGCAACCCAGGTGTGTGCCCTGACCCAGAATTGATCCGGCAACATTTCACGTTGTGGGGCGAGGCTCAACAAACTGAGCCACACTGGTCAGGGCATGACCAAGTCTTAACTCGGCCAGAGCGGTTGTTCCAGCACACCCTTGCCCCTGCGCGTGTGCGCCCGCGCGCGCGCACACACACACACACACACACACCCCACTGTGTATCTTTTCTTTCTCAGAACTCTGTTCCATCCTTCCCAGGTCAGAACACCAGCATCTGTCTCCCTCTGCAGTCCACCTCACCCCTCTCCCTCCTTGTGTCCAGCCTAGTCTGTGACTCAGGGCAGTGGCTGCTGCTTCTCTCCTGGCCTCAGTTTCCCTTTAGGAAGCTTGTTCCAGACCTGGCCCTCAGTGTCCTCCAGGCGATCTAGGCCAGCAGGCAGAGAGGCTCCTGGGAGGAGAGTTTTTACTCTGGAACTAATCTTCCTACTAAGTTCCAGAACTAGTGCACTGATTTAGCAAGCTTAAGACCTCCTTGTTCGGATCTGAGTTCCCTGAGATGTTGGGGAACCGTGGGCCACGAGGCTCATGCTCACATCCTCCGGGTGAGAAGGTGTTGCATGTATCAGGGCTGGAGGCGAGCGATGCCGAGAGCATCTGTTCACTGCAGCGGGTGGCTTGGAGCAGTCCTTAGGACCACGAGGAATCACAAAACTGCTCTTCTCAGAATGCCCAGATGCTATGGAATGGGGGTGGGGGAGGCAAGAGAACAGGCACCGTTGTGGGCCCCAAGAAGCCTGAACTCCAGGCACCTGAACTGGGGGGATAGCTGTATGCAGGCAGGCAGGCACATTCAACAGCTCTGGAGATTACTGGCTAGGCGGTTGATGGTTTAAGGGAGAAATGAGCCCCCCCAATCCAGACACCTCCAAAACCAAAACACTCTATGTTTGCACACCTAAGTGGTTCAGAAACACACTGAATATATAGGGAGGGAGCAGGATTATTTGCGGTTCCGAGAGCTATTGTGGAACTCCTCAGGAAATGACTCCTGAGGTTGACAACAAATGCTCATTTTCCCTGGTTGGAAAACATAAGACATTGAGTGGACCGGGACACACGCAGAGCATCTGAGTGCCTGAAATGTGGTCACCAAATTTTGAGGAGGTATTGGAGAGCCCTGACAGGCACAGAGCTGGACATGGGAGCAAAAAGTTTCCTGTGGACAATGTGTCTAATCTTCACTCAGAATGGAGTAACTCGGGGGACTCTGAGGAGCAGCCACTGACAAAACAGGGGCAGAGTTACAGGGAACTATTAAGGGACAGTGAGATCTACAGGGACAGCCCACAGGGCAAGGGAAGGGAGTGGTTGCTGCAACCATGCAGAGCATGGCTGCGGGTAGGCTGGAGGGGCGGGCTGCCCCACAGGAGCTGTGGCCTTCGGTGGAGGAAGGCAGGCACTGCCAACCTCCGGTCAGCAGGAGAAACCGAGGGCACAAATGTGCTGCCATCTCCTCCCACCCCTGTGCCCCCCAGGGGCCACACCTAGCCAGCATCCCGAAGTCCAGAAAGCCTGGTGCCGTCCCAAAAGGCCAACCTCCCATGACACAGGGCGCCCAGGAGCAGGGCTGGGGGCGGATCCGGAGTGGCAGGGTTTGCGCAGCACAGCCTCTGCGATGCTAACCAAGCAATGTTATTGGCATCAATAAACTTTTCTTCTTTTTTTTTTAACACAAAACATGCATCATCACTGTGTTGTCCGCCAAGGACGAACTTCAGGAATTGGTCCTTCGGCTGGGGAGACAGGAGCAGGGGCAGTCAGTCGGAGAAGCTCTCTTGGAGGAGGTGGGAATGTGTGATGGGGCTCTGAGGAGAGGTGCCAAAGGGCCGGGAGGCTTTTCTTCCCCGGAGCAGAGTGCCCCTGAGCAATGGGGCCGACTGCCAAGGTCCTGTTTCAGGTCCATCCCTGAGATTTTACGTGCCAGCCATGGCCGAAAGCACCCAGCTGACTGTAGCTGTCTGACTCCACTTTACTTCTCACCTCACCTGGGACGGCCCACCTGTCACGCTGCCCGTGTCCTCTCTGGAGTTCAGGCTTCTTCAGGCAATTCATCCGTAAAAATTCACAGGACTTCACGCTGGATTTGGGCTATCCGAATGATTAAACACGGTCCTTGCTCTCAAGGAGCTCATATTTTACATAGAACAGACATGTACAAAATTGTGAAAACGTGTTGGTAGGAGGTGTGACCAAAGTTCTAGGGCAGCACAGCAGAGAGGGACTAATTCCTGGAGGCGTTAAAAAATAAAGAAAGAAAAAGGCTTCGGGGAGGTACTGTTTGCAGCGCCAGTCCACGCACAAGTGGGATCTGCCAGGCACAGGAGGGCCGCCTCCTGGAGGAGCCCTTGAAACGCGTGGAAACCACCAAAGGTGAACAGGGCAGCGGGCAATTCCGGGCGGCCAGAGCACTGCATGGCCGGAACCTGGAGAGGAAGGTTTGGGCCACTGTGGTAAAGGGCTGCTAACGGTCCAGCTAAGGAGCTTGTCCACTGAGCAGAGAAATAAGGAACCAAAGGATGTTTTAATGCAAGGAAGTAATGTCAATTTTCTTTTTGAAGAAAAAGTTATTCGATAATTTTCTGGGAGGAAACATTATTTCTTCAAATGCCAGTAATGGAATCTGAGATTGGGATCTGTTCCTCTGTTCCCACCACCCCCCGCCCCCGCTGACATCTTTCTCCAGAGAACAATTCTTTTATTTCCAAACTGTGGGTACTCTGCTACTGTCACAAATAACAAGGTGAAAGAAATGAGTGTGTGCTTCTTCTGGGACCACGTGGACTGAGACCACCCAGAAAGACATTTCCCTTTCGGATTTCACCCCACCCCCAGATGTGACAACCCAGACAATGGGAAGGGACCTCAAGAGAACCCGCCAATCTTAGAATAAGCAACCAACCCAGAGATTCTCAGTCTCCCTGTGGTTCTTTCCAAACTCTGTGGCTATTCCTCCAAATCGTGGCTGAAAAACACCAAAAATAGGCCAACTCTTCTCAATTTAATTAGCCATTCCTCTGAGGACGCCAGATGGAATGAAGCAAAGACAGATGCACTGGTGGCAAGGAGGGGCGGGAGTAGATTCTAAACGGGATTGTCTCAGAAGTCCAAACTCATCTCCACAAAGGGTGCCCCTTAAAGCAAGGAGCTCAAGAGGCAGACGGAGGAGCTTCTGCCATTGGGACCCCAGGCCAAGGCTCTAACGCGCTCTCAGGCGTGGCCTATGAGGGGCCCACAAGGATGGAAGCAGGTGCCTGGGGCTCCTGGACAGGAGGAGGGACCCCTGCTCCCTCCGCGGGGACTAATGCACAGTCCCCAGGGTGGGGTGCGGGTGGGGAGTCTGCCCTCACCTGGCTCCCATCTCTGGGGCTGTGGGCAGCCAGCAGCCCACACTGACAGCCTGCGGCACAGCCAAGTGAGTTGCTAGAATCTATTTGTGGAGCTCTACAAGAGTCGGGGAAACAGCCAGCTGCCTGGGACCAGATGATCCCTGCAGCGTCTTCCTTATCTACAATAGAGTGACATTTGCTAAGTAAATGCAGCAGAACCTGGGCAGGGGAGAGCTAAAAATGATCCTTACGGCCTTAGGAGGTCTCTCACCCTTAGCCAAGTACCTTCTCATTGAGGTGGAAAGACCACCAATATGGGGCAACTGCCCCCTCTGGTGGTGAGTATCGGGATAAAGTTACATGGGGCGGCTTCACCCTCTCTCCACCTTCCTCAGTCCAGGCTTCTGGCTTCCTTCTTTTTCTCCTGATTGCAGCTATGGTGCTTAGCCAGGAGCTTCTTTCAAGTTACGGATTAACATATTACAATGGAAAAAGCACTGGACCGATGCCCTGAACGCTGATGAGAACATTGAGTGCGTCACTTCTTTTTGCTCCATGGAGAAATAAAAAACCTACCTGTGTGAATGAATATCTTTATTCAAGCTAGCTGTTTCCATCTCTGCGTCGTGGAGAGGATAGCGGCACTGCCTGCCTCCCAGTGAGTCCGCCGCCTGTCTCGGTGTTGTGGGTGAGCAGTCCCTGACTTGGAACAGGGATTATCTGTGTGAATGGGGAAGCGGGGCGCGGGGTGAGGATGCTTCCTGGTTCCGGGACC
>PVKM010015025.1:0-28359 GCA_004027735.1 Carollia perspicillata | reverse complement strand
CAGGGTCTAGGAGCAAATAGAAGGAGAATGATGTGTGACTTTAGAGGAATATGAGGTTTCTTTTGAGAGTGACTAAATGTTCTCAGATTAGATTGTGGCAATGGTTGCACACTTTTGTAAATATACTACCCCCTGAATTATATATTTTAAATGAGCAAATTTTATGGCATGTGAATTATATCTCTACGGAGCCATTATTTAAAAAAATAATTACTAGAAGGTCTTTATCAAGTGTGATTTGGATTCAGTAAGTCTGGAGTGGGGCCTGATTTTTCTGGGGATCACACTTAGAGAAACCAATCCCTACATTAGGGGCTCCCTAATGTCAAACATCAGAATTATCTGTGAATTTTCTAGGAATGCAGATTCTCAGACTTCACCCCAAACGTACTAAGTCAGAAGTCCCAGGGGCAGGGCCCAGTAATCTGTTTTAATAGGCTCTGCCAGCCACAGATATGTGCCCATGTTTGAAAACCACTGTCTACACATCCTACCCCAATTGGCTCTTCACATCTTGTATGCAAACATCCTTTGAGGGAAATATTTATTTTTTTACTGAGAAAAATATTATTTAAATAAACCATTAAGTTTAGTATAAGTCCTATTACTTTAAGAAATAAGACTTCTGGCTAAAGAATCTTCCATATAAAAATATTTTATCCTTGCATTTTGGGAACCCCAGCTTGGTCCTGTAACATTTTGTGTACTAGGTACAATATGAGTCCATTAAAATCTAAAATCACCTTGCTTCAAAAATGCTAAGTAAAAAAAAAAACACATGGCTTTTTCTTTGCATACTGCTATGCATGCTCTAGCATCATATATATGACATCCACTAACAACATGCTACTTGGCATGGGAAAGGGAAATACATGGAGAAGGAATGCAGCAAGGAGGAGAAAGGTAGAGCTTGGGAGAGAAATGAAAGACTGGAACACTTTCTTTCTCTGGGATACATTCCCAGCTCTGAATCAGTGGCCTGAAGAGACTTATGTCTTGGCCATAACATCTTTTCTGTGTATGATGACTGAGTACTCGAATGTTCCTTTCATGGAAGGAAAAAAAGACTGCCTATTTTTAATGCTAGGCATACTGTTATTTTATTACAAAATGTATTTTGTGTTTTGTTTATTTACTGTGTGTTTTCCTAGGGAAGACTGGAACTGTAAAATAAAGGTTGAGTTCTTGGGGATTTAATTCTACAGAGCCTGGTACACCTGGAAGCTCAGAAACAGTCATCCATGCACCTAAGGATCCTCACAGTCTAAACGAGACATGCACTTCGTTAACTCTTCCTGAGCTCCTTATTCTCTAGAGGGGCTTCTCCTGGTCTGAAGAGCGGATGTGCTTCCCTGCATCTCTAATTTACTGCAGCAAAGGACTGTAGCCTTGGAAAGACACAGGTCCTTCTGCTGATTATTTACTGATAACCACAATGGAAGGCAGACTCCATAACACACAGCCTGGGATCCAGCTCCAAGGGGCAGCTCCGTGCCTTGCCTGCCCCTTCTAGTCTCGTGGCTCTCCATGGATTGCCACAGCGGGATTCAGCTGTTTCACTTCCTCAAAACACAGACTCCATAATTTAATTCATGCAGACAAACTCTTAGCACAAGTTATGGTAAGGAGTGGTTTAGTGCCAAGCAATGTTCTTCTTAGAACCACCTCTGAGAGAAGATTCCATCCAGGCCCCAACTGCTGTGGAAGTGTTCACACACCCCAGGTAGATCAGTTTATTTCCTGAGCAAGTGTTACCTTGTTCAATGAGCTGATCTAATCTAAATATAAATATTAGATTGTCTCATAGGAAAACTGTTACTCTTCCTGTTGTCCTTGAGGTACCCATCTCTTCCTTTATTCTGTGGCTAAATACCACCTCTATCAGAAACTGTACCGAATTCGTCTTTGATAATTATCTCATATGTAGACACTCTATAACTCAAAACATTTCCATGACTATTGTGTTTTTATACTTTTATGCAGTGTGATTTTTATATTGTAAAATTATCAACACAATATGTTTCAACTTGTGATGTGCCTCCATTGTGTAAATACTTCCATCTCAGTGAAGAATGATATCATATCCCCCAGTGTTCCTGGTGTTCATGTTATTCAAAACATGAGCAAGTACTATTAGTTCTACTTCCAAATACATTTGGGTCTTTCCTTCTCTTTTTCTCACAGCCTCCATTACCACTTTGTCTAAAACACTCCCATCTTTTACCTGGTAGCCACCTCCAAAGTGGTGGCCACTTCCAATGGCCAGCTATAGGAGGTCCCTCCTGTCTCCCCTTTTTAATGCATTCTTTTAAAGATATGTATCAGATATTATTCCCCAGTGAAAAACACTTCCATAGTTTTCCATTGTACTTGGCATCAAATTCAAAATCTATTCCTGACATTGATATACACTCCACAAGGAAAGAAATTTGTCAGTATATTTTACTGTCTTCTAATCCTCAATGATTAGTACAATAGCTATTATGAATTAAGTTCTTTATAAATATACATTTAACAAATGAATCAACATATATATTTTTGTTCCTCATAAGCTCCTAAAGAGTAAGAACCAGTCTACTTATTATTCAGAACCTCAAAGATGCATATAGTTCCACTTTTATGAAAACACATGCTAATTAATGAACTGACATAAAGATCTCTCATTAAGTTGTCTGGGCAATAATGCAAAATCTAATTCTCAAAACTCATTCTGTTTCTTTGCTCCGCTTTTTCTATTTTTTGAAAATCTTTATAAATGTATGTGTTCTCCAGTTACAAAATGGGTTAGAATGTAGTTAAAGAAATTAAGAACTAGTTTATCTAAATCCCTAATCTGTCTATGTGGTTAAGATGAAATGTGTTATTAATATTGCATACTTTAAAAAGGATCAGGAACCAATTTTTTTAGGTATAGATTGAAAAATATAATAAAATCAACCATTTGTTTTTTCTTGCATCCTTGATTGTAAGGTAGGAGGCTGAAAAAAGACATTCTCAGGCTGAGCATGATCCACTTTATCTGTAATGACAATAAACACTCTCAGATTCTATCTGATTGTTTTGTACATTAATATGGGTCACGTTGTAAGGGGTGAATTCAAGTTCAAAGCAGGACTTGGCCTTCTGGCAGCATTCTCCCATCATCCCCCACAGAACTCCCACTTCCGTCCCACACACATTTATGTTCTTGCTCATCAAAAACAGCACAACTATTTACTGATCCTCAGTCATCAGGATTAATATATCAAAAGGGGGGACTCATCTCTTCTTGACATATTTCACCCTAAAATCCAGTCAGAAGAGTTAAGGTTAAGGTGTATTTTCTATTACTTTATCTGTCTTACTTAGTGAGAAAGAATTTGACTAATTGCAGGATTGGAAATCTTCTTGACACAGTTTAGTTGTCCCATATGCATTTCTTTCAGATTTACAATATATTTTAAACAAAAGTATACTTGCTATCTAAAACTCAAACATACTGTGGTAGGCAACTTCTGACTGGGCTCCAATAAGTCTCCACCTTCTCGCTTTCAAACTCTTGTGTTATGGTGGCTAAATAATAATAATAATAATAATAATAATAATAATAATAATAATAATAATAATAATTTTTCCTTTTAAATTATTCTAGCTGGGCTAATAATGAAATGAACACAGACAGATTAACAGGACAAAATCAAATTTTTAATGCATGAGCATGAGGATTTCACATAAGCATAAAAATTGCAAAAACAGCCCTAGTAGGCGTGGCTCATGGATTGAGCACCAGCGTGCAAATCAAAGGGTTGCTGGTTCAATTCCCAGTCAGGGCACATGCCTGGGTTGCAGGCTGGGTCCCCATTTGGGGGCTTGGGAGAGGCAACCACACAGGGATGTTTCTCTCCCTCTCTTTCTCTCACCCTTTTCCTCTCTCTGTAAAAAAATAAAATCTTTTAAAAATAGCAAAAAACGGTGAGGCAATATTAGGTATGTATGACATTTTAGACTAACAAGGAAGGAGAGAGGTGATGGGATATTAGATTTCAGAAGTGAGAATGAGCGATTTAGAAGTAGTCAAGGAATAGCAGAACACACAGCAAAGTTATTGCTGGATTACTCAGAAACAATGGGACACACAGGAGAGTTTTAATTGGGTCCCAGCCTGAAGCCTTCTTAATTTACCACACTTAATTCAAATTAGGATAAGGTGAATATCCTAAGTTCTCCTTCCTGAAGCAGGTTTCTCTGTCTGGATCTCTTGGGCAGGAAAGCGGGAAGGGTCAAGGTTCTTTCTGAGTTTTGTTTCTTAATAAACAGCCTAAAATCAATATCCCCAAAAGTCAGCTTCTAGGTGGCAAACCTCTGGTTCCCTTCAGTGTAACCCCTTCCCTTGAGTATAAGCTGGACCTAGTGGCTTTCTTTTTTAAAATGAATAGTGTACTGCAAAGATGATGGGCTGTCATTGCATGATCAGATGACAGAAGATGGTGAATTTTAGTTTTGTTTGTTCTCTCTCTCTCTCTCTCTCTCTCTCTCTCTGATGAAGCAAGCCAAAGACTGGCTTGTGGCAAGGAACTTACAGTGGCAACACCTAGTGAGGATCTGAGCCCTTCAGCCCACCAGCTCACGAGGAACCATGTGATTGAGCTTGAAAGTTGATATTTCTCCTGTTGAGCCTTCAGATGAGACCATAGCTCCAGCTGGCATCTTGTCTGCAGCCTGTGAGAGACCCTAAAGCACAAGACCTTGCTAAACTTTGCTTGCATTCCTGCCTCACAAAACAATGAAATCATAAATGTGTGCAATCTTAAGCTAATATATTTGGGGGGTAAGTTGATCCACAGCAATAGATAACTGGCATATATATAATATTTGTCTTTTTCAAAAAAGTGGAGTAAATTTCAACAACATTCCAAAGGAAAATTTCAAGCATGATTACATCATCATAAGGACAATTTTAAGAAATAGTTTATAACAATATGTGCAGTTCAAGAAAGCAGGTATAACTGTGGTAAAAGGACAGAATGGAGTGTAAAGAGCGTTGTAAACAGGAACAGAAGAAGCTATTGAGATTTCTCTTCCTGTAGGTATTATTCACTAAGTACAATTGATACTCTGCAAATGCTTTTTATTTTCCTTCTTCTTCTGTCAACTCTGCCTGCCCAGCCTCCCCACCCCAGTCCCTATATTAGGAGCCTCCTGGTGGTTTCCAAGCAGTCTTTTCTGCTCTAATTAGCCCTAGTGATCTTTGGTTTCCCAGGTACTCTAAATGTAAATGTGGGTTAGACAATGGGTTGTGCACATATCATCTGCAATATGGTTCAAATGAGGTTGAGAAGAGCATGAATATCTCTCCAAGGGAAAAGGTGGGGGGAGGGAGGTTAGGTAATCACCTCGATCTTTATAATTAAAGTTCTATTAGTTTTGTTAATTAGTGTTGCTTACCTCTGTCTTGAAGTTGCTATGTTAGAAAATATATGACATTTAATCTTCATCTGAAAAGTTAATTTACTGATTTCTTTTCCCTGGAAAAAGGGACTGAGAAAGTGGGGTTGGACCTGGCTAGGTTCTTCTAAAGGTCAACTACATGTACGCTAGAACTTTATTAGGGTAACTTATGACTTATCATACTTTGTCAAATAAAGCAGTAAATTGTATTTGGATATGCTAGATTGGCATGGCTAATAGATAAATCAGATATATGGTTGTAGGGTAAATTGAGGCAGTTGGACTTCCTCACCCAGGTGTCTGGGTAACTAAGGGAAGCAGTGTTCCCTTACCCTTGAAGAGGCCTACTAAGTAGTGTTCTCATAGCCTTGAGACTGGGTCCTATAAACTGTTCCAGTAACATGAAGTGGGCTTGCATGCACAAATTATGCTGTTATATAATTTTCTAGCTTGAAGCTGGCTTTGTTTGCCTCTAGTACTTAAGGCAGTAGGGGCTCCATGCTGCAGGCCATGCTGGGGAGCAAGGGACACACACTGTATGCCACACAGAGGGGACAGATGACATACAGAGACTTGCTGAGACATACAGAAAGACACATAACTTGCAGCGTGTAGTGGCTCACCCACTGGTAGATAAAGGTATGTCAAGCATCCCCATGGCTTCATGCATTTTCTTCTGTCTCCCTCAATCTAGAGTGGACCTGCCAGGCCTTGAGAGGCTGAAACACAATGGTTCTTTGTGTCTCTTTAATTGTGCCATGATTCTTTGATGTTCCCCCACCCTGATCCCCATGTCTTTTGGAAGGTAGAAAGATTTCCAGACTGCCTGAAATACAAGTCAGGAAGTTTTAGATTGTAAAGACACAAGGGCTTAACCAAGGAGGCTGGCTTTTTAAAGACCAGGTCAATTTGCAAGATGTATTGTCCTCAAAGCAGAGAGGTCAAACAGGACCCAAGTTTTCAAAGTTCTGATATTCACCCTGATACTGATTTTTTTACATGACCTAGGGCCAGTTGTTGAACCTCCCACAGCTTCTTCTCCTACTTACCTGTGAAATGGAGATGAGAATTCTGAGCCTTAAAGGGGTTCAGTGGGAATTAAGAACATCTTAAAGCTCTTGAAAGGGTGGAGTGATAAGCGTTTCCTTGTATCAGATGTTATATGATTCACCTAAATATTTAGGTGAAACTTAACTTCAAACATATCAAATTTCAATTTTGACCTGATCAACTGTTCATTAGTGCTTTTAAAAAACAACTGTGGGATGTCTGAAACAGCAAATAGGAGTTGCCACATTGAATGCTCATATTCAGAATAGCCTAGGATAAACTTACCTTGGACGGTGTCCTCCCCCACAGACCCTTTTACAACCCCCCTTCTCCCAATATGATAGTATATGGGGTTTGACTGGAATTTAAAATATTGTCCTTGTTGTGATTTAATTGCTTTTAGGCAAATATAGAATATATATTTTGAAATTTCTTTTAACAAACTAAAATAAAACAAGAGCAATTCTGACTTCTATTATCCTCATTTCTTAAATTACTGTTTTATTTACAGTGTTTAATTATTCCTGCCCAGCAAGCCAAGTAAATTCTTTAGGTGCTAGAGAGAAATCCACAGGCAAGTTCACAAAAAAGAAAAACTTGAAGAGCAAGGCAAATTTCTGACATGTCATTTTTAAAGCAGTATAGCATAAATCCCAGAGGTTAATGAACATGCCTTATTTGCTGTTATATCTGAAGAACCTAACACAGAGTTTGGGCTTGATAAATATTTGCAGAGTATATTAGATTAATAAATAAAGGACTGGGTTGTGTTACAATATTCTTAGAAAATACTGGAATAATTTGAACCCTCCAAAAGATACCCTAGAGTGCCCCCCCCCCCCCATTAAAGATTGAAAAAGGGAAAGAAGGCTCTGCAGGGATTTTCTCCAAATCCCACAGAGAGTTTTCTAATTATTTGTTTCACCAGGCAGGATTTAGAAGAAACCTCTGTTCAGGAAGCTCAGTAAGAGATGCAGAATTACTGTAGAAGAAGTCATGTGCCCTATTAGAGGATACCACAGTGTTTCCTTTCTAGCCAATTTGCTTAGAGAAGTATAAACCTCTTTTGCATGGGAGCAGAATTACATTATCCTTGGCCTCACATAAAGCTTAAGTGTTTGCCAAGGTTCCCCAAAGCCCTCTGCTGGCCAATTTCTTTAGATGATGGAGAACGGACTTCAGGCAGCTACAGTGCTGGGGCAATACAATGTGCAACTGATATTTGGTATTGCAAAGGACTCCAGCTTCCATGTCAAGCCCTGAGAATGAGCTAGGTTGAAAAGGACAGTGTCACCTGGAAATCAGAAACAAAGCTAATGCTATAGCTGATATAAAAAATAAACTGAGAAACATTGTCCAATTAATGTTGAAGTTTATTTCCAAATGCTCTAACACCAAATAAATTCTATACCAAGAATTGAACCATGCTTTTGGTTTCCTCTGATCCACTTCTTAAGCTACTGTTTTATTTTTTCCTCCAAATGTGACTACAGACTACAATCTGTCCATTAATTTTGTATAAAATCTGTATTTTAGCTCTGTAATAGCTTTAACAGAGAAAAAAGTGCCTGAAAATACAGAGGCACAGTTTTAAATTGGACAGCCAACATACTCCCAGGGATCCACTTATACAAAAAGGCAAGTAGTGTTATAACTTCATAAAACATCTCAATGGGCAGTCAAGAGACCTTGTTTTGAGTCCTGGTGCTGTATTATTCAGCTAAACGTCTTCAGGGAGTTCATCACCCTTCCTTGGACTTTCTTTTCTCATAGGGAAAATGAAAAAGCCATACTATCCAATCTCCAAATTGACTGGATTATCACCACTGTTTCCTCTGAGTCATTCTTTTGTTTTCTTTATATTCTTCTTTAAATATATTTTATTGATTATGCTATTATAGTTGTCCCATTTCCTCCCTCTACTCCTCTCTGCCCTGAATATCCCCTTCCACCCACATTCCACTCCCCTGCCCCCATGAGTTCATGTCTATGGGTGGTACATATAAGTTCTTTGGCTTCCACATTTCATATAATATTCTTAACCTCCTGCTGTCTATTTTCTACCTACTATTTATGTCTCTTATTCCCTATAGCTTTTTTCCCATTCCCTCTTCCCTTCCCCACTGATAACTCTCCATGTGATCTCCATTTCTTGTATTCTGTTCCTGTTCTAGTTGTTTGCTTAGTTTGGTTTTGGTTTTCTTAGGTTCAGTTACTGATAGTTGTGAGTTTGTTGTCATTTTAATGTTCATAGTTTTTATCTTCTTTTTCTTAAATAAGTCCCTTTAATATTTCATATAATAAGGCTTGATGATGGTGAACTCCTTTAATTTTACCCTGTCTGGGAAGCAGATCTCTCCTTCCATTCTAAATGACAGCTTTTCTGGATAGAGCAATCTTGGGTGTAGGTCCTTGCCTTTCATGACTTGGAATACTTCTTTCTAGCCTTTTCTTGCCAGCAAGGTTTCTTTTGAGAAATCAACTACTAGTCTAATAGGAACTCCTTTTCAAGAAACTGTCTCCTTTTCTCTTGCTGCTTTTAAGATTTTCTCCTTATCATTCATCTTGGATAATGTAATTGTGATGTCCTTTGGTGTGTGCTTCCTTGGGTCCAACTTCTTTGGGACTCTCTGAGCTTCCTGGACTTCCTGGAAGTCTATTTCCTTTACCAAATTAGGGAAGTTCTCCTTTATCATTTTTTCAAATAGTTTTCAATTTCTTGCTCTTCCTCTTCTCTTTTGGCACCCCTATGATTCAGACGTTGGAACATTTAAAGTTGTCTTGGAGGTTCCTAAGCCTCTCCTTATTTTTTTGAATTTTTGTTTTTTCATTCTGTTCTGGTTGAATGTTTATTCTTTCCTTCTGCTCGAAATCATTGATTTGAGTCCCGGTTTTCTTCCTTTCACTGTTGGTTCCCTTTATTTCACTTAACATAGCCTTCATTTTTTCATGTAATTTGTAAACATATTCGACCAATTCCATGAGCATCCTGATTACCAGTGTTTTGAACTGTGCATCTGAAAAGTTGGCTATCTCTTCATCACTTAGGTGTATTTTTTCTGGAGCTTTGATCTATTCTTTCATTTGGACCATTTTTCTTTTTCTCTTGGCATGCCTATTAAGTAGTAAACTGTGGAGCCTTAGGCTTTTGCCAGGGGAAGGCAACCCACGTGACTGGGCTCTGGAGCTATATGTGGGAGAGAGGGGTTGGAGGAAGAACAATGAGGCCCTCTCAGCTCTCTGCTGTTTTCCAGTCCCCTGTGCTGCTATGCACAAGCAAATTCGGCCTTTCTTGTGCTGATTTCTGGGTGGATGGTTTTGTGTACATTCTAGGACTCCGGGGGTCTCTCCAAACACCTCTCCTGTGAGACTGGGAGTTTCTCCTGCTGCCTCAACCCCCATAGGTTTTTCCAGTCAGAGGCTTTGAGGTTCTATTCCTGGTACTGGAAACCTGGGTTGTGTGGACCATCTTGCTCCCCAGTTGTTCCTCTTGGTCTATCTGCATGCAAATATAGGACCGCCCACTCCACCAGCTGCCGTGTTGCCCATTTAGGTCCTCCAGCCACTGCCTTGCCTTGAGTCCTCTCCACCTGGCCCATCTCTGCCCCTTCTCCCAGTCTGGATGAATGTTTCTTCTTTAAATCCTTGGTTGTCAGACTTCTATACAGTTTGATTTTCTGTCAGTTCTGGTTGTTTTTCATACTTTAATTTGTTGTCCTTTTGGGGGGTTGTGCAAGGAGGCACAGTATATCCACCTATGCCTCCATCTTAGCCAGGAGTTGGAACTAATTCATTCTTTTAAATTCTCACTCACTGAGGGTTTTTGCTTTATGCTATAAAAATGGGTTTCCAGAGAAATCTGGATTTCATCTTCATGTTCATTCCTGAAGTAATGCAACTTTATGTGTAGTATTCCTACTCTCCTTCCAAAAGACAAGGTAGTAATACAAAGAGTGCCTGAAGAAATAAAACTAAAATGTGAATGGGGTGACTAGCAAAGAAACTGTCTAATGTACTAGGGCTATAAAGTGATCCTTCAAGATTAAGTGCAAGTACCTTCTAATTAGTTCCTCAGGCAGTTTACCCACTGCTGTCCAGAATCTTCCCTCTGAATCCCACCTGCATAAAATGTTGAGGATACTGGGTTTCAAATCCCAGATGTGTGACTCACTAGCTGTGTGACCTCATTTGAAAAGAGAGCAGGAGACCCAACATACTGGGTTCATGTGAGGGTTGGAAACCACATTTTATAGAAAAGTGCTTCTACAGTATTCAACTCAGAATAGATGACCAGTACATTTGAATCTAAATTGAGTAGCCTCTGTTCCCATGACCACATGTAAACCACAACTTGTACTGTAAGAATTTTTGACAGCATCTATCTGGCTGGAGGAGGAGAAAAACATTAAATCTCTGTCTCACAGCCCTTTATAGATAATAACAAATAGTTTTTGGTCCCAGCAGGTATTTGGTACTTTGGAGGTGGGCCCAGGAGGGGGAAATAATTCTGATGCCTCATGTTCTGAAGTTAAATTTCCAGAAATGGTAGGAGTGTTTCGCTAGATTTTCTTAGGTAGTATAAATGATATTCCTACATATAAAGAACATAAACCTAAACCTTATGGTGATAAAAATAGTTGTTAAAATTCTCATAGTTCTGATGAGGCCCTGGCAAACCTCAAATAAGCAATACTAAATCCTATTACATATTATTGTGGATTTTTGCACAGAAGAAAACTTTCTCCATATTTTCAGACCTTATTTTCTTTTCCCCATAAGATCATTTATTATATAATATCTACAGCCTTTTGAACAGTTTCTTCAAATTCTGGTAAAAGGCCCTGGACCTTCAGTATGACTTTCAAAACAAAGTAGTCACAGCTGAGACCGATGGAGAACAGTTGGTAGTTACAGCAGCACTTGGCATTTATGAGTTCCAATATGGGGAGGTTAGAAGAGGTTGGCAGAATACAAAGTCTAGTGATTCTGAAATAAACAATGTTCAGAAATGGGAGAGTGTAGTAGGTAAGTGACAGCTTCGGTTCATGTCACACTATTGTGGCTGCTCAAAGACACATATGGCTCACTTCCTGTGCCGTGAAGAGTTGATATCCAAATGGCTCAATGGAAATCATGACTTGACTGTTCAAATTTGGTAGACCCTGTGGTTTCAATCTTGTCAGCGAACACTTTTAAAAAATGTTGAAGTGGGCCCACAAGAGGTCTATGTGCATAAACAATCAAGATACCTTATTGGAAGTAAGCCATCCTAAGAGAGAATAACATATATTTGATGCACTCTCAGTAGGTTCTGATTGAAACAGAGGGCCAGTTTTGAAACTGAATGATGCATTCTACTCATGATGGCCCTCAAGATAGTTCCTGTGACTCATTCCTCAGTGTCCTGAGAAAAGACTGGCATCATGAGAAAATAAAAAGATTCTAGAATGAAAGGTCTATCACACAAAAATCTCTACAGGAAATTGACAGTCTAGCAGGATATGAGAGCTTGTTAATTATGTGAAGAGGAGGATTATTTTTCCCACTTCAATATGAGAGAATGAAAGCAATAATAAATTGAAAAGTATATCATTCTTTGGAATAGAAAAGAGGCAGAAATTTTTTTTCATGTACCATACAATTCACTCATCTTTTTATTGTTCAGTTACAGTTGCCCCACTTTTTCCCATTGCTCTTCCCTCCCGCACCCACCCCCCTGCTCCCACAGTCAATCTCTACCCTGTTGTTTATGCCCATGGGTCCTTTATACATGTTCCTTGATTTGCCCTTTCCCTTCTTTCCCAGTTATCTCCCTCCCCACTCCCTTCTGGTCACTGTCAGTTTGTTCTTTATGTTTATGTATCTGGTTCTATTTTGCTCAATTGTTTATTTTATTGATTATGTTCCACTTATAGGTGAGATCATATGGTATTTGTCTCTTACCAATTGGCTATTTCACTTAGCATAATGCTTTCTAGTTTCATCCACACTGTCATGACAAGTTAAGTGTTCTTTCTTTCTGCTCTGTAGTATTACATTTTGTAAATGTAACCACAGTTTTTTTTTTATCCACTCACTTATTAATGGGTGCTTAGACTCTTTCTAGCACTTAGCTATTGTAAATTGTGTGAACATTGGGGTCCTTAGGCTCTTTTGGATTAGTGTTTCAGGATCCTTAGGGTATATTCTCAATGGTGAATTTACCTGGTCAAAATGCAGTTCCATTTTTAGTTTTCTGAGGAAAATCCATATTGTTTTCCACAGTGGGTGCACCAGTCTGCATTCCCACCAGCAATGTACTAGTGTTGCCTTTTCTCACATCCTCTCTAATACTTGCCTTTTGTTGATTTGTTTATGATGGCCATTCTGACTGTTGTGAAGTGGTATCTCATTGTAGTGTTAATTTGCATCTCTATGATGGTTAGTGATGCTGAGCATCCTTCCATATGCCTCTGAGCCCTCTGTATGTCCTGCTTGAAGAAGTGTCTGTTCAGGTCCTTGAGGCAAAAGATCTTACGTATAGAGGTAGAAATATCCCCTAGGGAGCTTGGAAAGAATAAACTATATGCCAATATCAGAAGCAAAATGCTGGTACTAGAGATACCACTAGTGGGCTGGGATGGCCTTAACCTCAAGGCCATATGAGAATCTGGGTTGGTGAGTCAAGCCTTTTTCCATTGTGAGCAACAGATATCCATTCAGACAAGCACAAGGAAGAGGAGGAACTCATTCAAAGCTACAGAGATAACTTATGAAACTTAAAGTGAGAAAGTGCTACTGATATTTATTGGATTAAGGAAATAAAAGACTTCAGAAGACCATTTTTATATTTTTACATTTCTTTTTCTCACTATATTTTTGCTTTTATTCTCTCTACAAACTGGTCATTTCTGTTTCACCAAGAGTATTATAGAAAATGAGGACCACCTTTCTGTTTCATATCAACTTCTAGCTTCAGAATCATTAATGCACCAGCATCCCAGTCACCCAAATAAAAATTTCATACAAAGGGAAAAAACTAATTTTGAGTGCAGATATTCCAACAAGTATGTACCACACAGATATTTTTGTATAATCGTTTCTTCCAGCACTCATTCAGAAAAATTATAGGGGAAGGGGAGAATTAGGCATTTTACAATTCTGTGGGAGATGTCTGAAACTGAGCAGAAACTAAGGTGACACTCCATGTATTGTAGAATGATGCCTCAGAAACATATTCCACAGAGTTGAGGTCCACCAAAGGCAAAAAAGTCATTAAAATTTTTCCTTTCTTATTGTCATGAGTTAAAGAAGAAATTTGATACCAGTCTTGAAATAATGTAATTACTATTTAGATATTAGAAGGTTAAGGAAGGAAGTAAATATCAGATTCAGCATTAAAAAAGCATGCCACAAGTGTTGGAAGCACCCTAGGTGCCCATCAGTAAATGAATGGATCAAAAAACTATGGTACATTTACACAATGGAATTCTATGCAGCAGAAAGAAAGAAGGAGCTCCTACCCTATGCAACAGCATGGATGGAACTGGAAAACATTATGCTAAGTGAAACAAGCCAGGTGGTGAAGGACAAATACCATATGATCTCACCTTTAACAGGAACCTAAGCAACAAAACAAACTAGCGAGCAAAATATAACCAAAGACATTGAAACAGAAAACGGGATGACAGTAACCAGAGGGGAGAGGGGAGGGAATTTCAGGGGGAAAAGGGAAGGGATTATAGGAACAAATATAAAGGACACATGGACAAAAACTAAGGGGGGTAGAAATGGGAGGGAGGTGGGGAGCACTGGGGGGGTGGCCTGGGACAGGAGTAAAAGACAGAAAACTGTACTTGAATAACAATAAAAATATATATAAAAAAAAAGCATGCCACAGTCCAGTTGTGTGCAAATCATACATAATCAAAGAGCTGCTCTGTGTACACTTGACCAGTCCTCCCATAGTTTAGGTACGACCTTCACCATCGTGCTTAGGTACATGTACTAGACCAAGGCATTGTCTAACATGGCCATTCCTGCAGTAGCAAGAAAAGGTCACATTGTGGGTCTCAGGGAATATATATTACAAAACTATTCCATGAAATAGAGCTCATTTTGCCAAATTTAATTTTATTTGAATCAAGCCATGGTCAACAGGATGAAATTATGCTGGAATCATAGAATATTATATTGGAAGTAACTTAAAAGATGATCACCTCAAGTGATTGCCAACCTGTTCTAATATGAAGAGCCGTTCCTAAGATCAAAACAAACAAAAAGAACATTATCATATGCAGATATGGATAGTTTGAACTGAGAGATCACATTACAATAAATAGCTATTATATATTAAGAAATGCTTTGGAAACAATTTTATTATTTAAATACACTTTACTGTATTTTGCTTAAGTGAGTGTATCATTAAACAATTTTATACATAAAACCTGAAATTCCTATTTGGAATTGAAATTTTTTTTCTAATCCTCACCTGAGGATATGTTTTTTGATTTGAGAAAGAGAGAGGGAGAGATCAATCAGTTGCCTCTTATATGTGCCCTAACCGGGCAGGGTGGGGATTGAATCCATAAACTATGTATGTGCCCTGACCGGGAATCAAGCCAGCAATATTTTGGTGTATGGGATGGCACTCCTACCAATTACCTGGTCGGGACTGGAATTGAGACCTTTTAAAAACAACTCTGCAGCCCTCAGGAACCTGTAGTCCACAGGTCAGCAATCACTGTTTCTTCACACAAACCCACACTGTAGAAGAAAGCACTGGAGCAAGAAAACTGGATACTTTTCCTAAGGTAAAACATTTTGATCATCTGTAGAACCAGAACTGGAATTCAGTTCAATGGGCAAAGATACCAGTTCAAGACTTTTCTATCTGAATCAAAGAATAGATTTCATTCTTTTTTATTTTTAAATATTATTATTTGGCTTTCATTTTATTAACATATATGTGTCTCAAATACATACATTTCAAAGACATATATCTCAAATGTATGTATATTTGATTCTGGAATATATATACACACATACCTATACACATATATAATGAAAAATGTTATATTTTTTCAACAATCCAAAAATCATAGTCATTTTTCACTGAACAATATCCTATTTCTCTAGTAGCAAAATGGTTGCATAAATAAGACCTCAAACTTTCAAAAAGTTATTTCCTCTACCCCATATCAGAGGCATTTTGAAAACTGTCAAAGATAACTTCAAAGATGCAGTCTAACATTGTCAGTGTTTCAGCTTATTACTTCTTAATGTGTTTGTCTAGTTGATGATATTGAAGACATTTTACAAGAATAAGAAAGCAATAAAAATAATATATTCCTTGTTTGCTTAGTTTGTTTTTCAGATTCAATTGTTGATAGATTTGTAATTTTTTGCCATTTTATTTTTTATAGTTTTGATTTTCTCCTTTTTTTTTTAAGAAGTCCCTTTAACAATTCATGTAATAGTGGTTTGGTGATGATGCACTCCTTTAGCTTTTTTCTTGTCTGGGAAACCCTTTATCTACCCTTTGATTCTAAATGATAGCTTTTCTGGGTAGAGCAATCTTGTCTGTAGATCCTTGCTTTTTGTGACTTTGAATATTACTTCCCAATCCCTTCTAGCCTGCAAAGTTTCTTTTAAGAAATCAGCTGACAGTCTTATGGCAACTCCCCTGTAGGTAACTAGAACCATGGATACAGAGAACATTCTCTTGGTTGCCAGATGGGAAGTGGGTGTGAGGGAATAGGTGAAGAGGTGAGGTGATTAAGAAGTACAAATGGGAGTAATAGAATAGCCATGGGGATGCAAAGTACAGTATAAGAAATGAAGAAGCCAAAGAACATGTACACATGACCCATGGATATGAACAAAGGTGGGGGGATTGCCTCAGGGAGTGAGGCATACTTGGTGGAGGTGGGTAACGGGGGAAAATTAGAACAACTGTAATAGCATAATCACTAAAATATAATTTTTAAAAGTAGAATAAAAATATATGTATTCCCTCACCACCCCCCAAACAGGTGAATGGGTAGCTGAGAAGGCAAAAGTGCCCTCTGTTGAGAGTCACGAGGAACTTGTAAGTCTCTAAAAGGGAGGCCAACAACTACACTTTGTACACAGGGGTACTCCTCCAAGCCTCAACCACTAGATACATCCTCAAATGAAACTCCAGCCTCTGCTTGGAGAAAAGAAATGCCTCTGCCCAAATTAGTTTTTCCCTAATATTTCCTGCCAAAGCACCTACACGCTGTTAAAATATAATACATAATTTACTTCCATAATAGAAGTAATTAACCAAATATGGTAATTAAAAGGATTTTTTCCCTTTCAAAATGCAAATCAACTTGCCCCAATATTGTCAGCTCTACTATTTGGTTCCAAATTTGCAAAAATGCACATCATCCTAGTCATTTACGTCAACCATTTGGTGAGCTGCATTCATCTCTGCTTCTTTTTTAAAAAAGATAAGCTGAATTTAATGCCTTTCTAAATATTATGGAGACTTCAAATGTCTGAAGGGCGGCATGGTAAGGCTCCACTAGAATGAATGAGGGTTGTCCACATCCCATTCATAATGATTCCTAATGCATTCTTCATTATCATTCTAGTCACTCATTGAGTTCCATTCTAACTTACATTGATTCTATTTCAGAAGGAGTCTGGGGATAAGACAAAGAAATAATTAAGTAGTTTTTTAAAGTATAACCACTGTCACTTAAAATCATTAAAGGAGAATATAATATCTGCTATCCTTTACCATATCAAAACTAATTTATAAGTAAATAAAAAGTCAGCACTCTGAAACATTAAAATTTGGAGTATTTGGAGTATTTGGAAAGATGTAACTAACTGAAACTGACTGTTTTTAGGAATGCCTGTATATAGTCATGATTTGGTGTAAATTCACATCTGTCTTGGATATCAATTATGTCTCAGGAATAGCTGTAGCTCTGTGCCACATCTTTGAAAATGTGTGCTTTAAAAATTAATGTCCTATGTAAATACTATATGCACTGGGGGTATATTTCTACATTAAAGCATTGCTCTGTGGAAACTGATTTTAGTTTTAAAGAATTCAAATAAGATGGGTTCAGGGCAACAAAAAACAACAACTACAAAAAAATAGCTTTGCCTAAAATAAATGATGATGTGTTCTTATCAGTTTTAAGCAGAAAAATTAAATAAGACCCCTGGCTCTGGTATTTCATTCAAGTAATTGACATGTTATGGATGTGTCGATGGAATGTATAAACAGAAGCAGTTAAGATTCACAAGCTGTTAAAAATGTGTGCAGACAGAAAAGTTAAAAAGTGTCCATGCTCTGGAGTACTGCCACAGCATCTACCTGACCAGACGTCACTCTGCTCAGAGCAAGTGACATGCGACTCTTTTAACAAATTAAGTATGGTTGGTTCCTCTAAGTGGGAGGTTCAGATATTTCTCCTTCTCAGGTGTGGATGATAATTGACCGGACTGACATACATTATTTTTTTAAACTAAAGAGGAGGGTGGGTCCCTTATGTAATCAGGACTGGGGGCCAGCTTCATATTTAGTCAAGCTCTTCCTGTTTTCAATTCCAAGAATATTACCAGTGGAAAAAAACCTCTTATATTATTGGTTCAGTGACTTGCAAATTGTATTCTTTGGATTTGTGTCAGAGGCCATGAGGACAGGAACAAGAAAGTAAAGGTAGTCAGACTAGATTATTTCCTGCAACATCATCCAAACAAAATCAGTCTCCCTAATCGTGGGCTTCTGTACAAGATAATAAAGAATGCTGATGCTAAAAACAAGTATAAAAAATCATTTTTTATTATTTTACAGATGAAATCATTTCGTTCCAGAGGAAAGAAGTTGTATGAGGTTGATTAAAGTTTTAGAAACAGAACCAGGAACAAAACCTAATCCTAGGTCATATGATGACTGAAATGGTTTAAGGCATGCATGTTATTCTCCATGGTCCTGAGAGTTTTCATTTGCAGGATTGCTCTTTATGTAATGTAACATTAGTCCTGAGGTACAGTGATTCCCACCCAAATTCTCCCATTGCTCATACTTTTCTTTGTTTTATTTTAAATTTTGATCTGTGAATAATTTTCATCTCATATTGCTACAAAACACACTGACTTCTGATTTATCTTTTACAATTTATGTAATTAATTTCATAAGATTTGACAAGCCTATCACATTTCCAGTACTAATAATCTCTCCTCATTCTCTCTCCCTCCTCTCATTTTCTTAGACACACAAGCACACATTCTATAATTTCACAACTCCCCCATGTGTCTGTCATGGATCCTGCTAGTATTATAATCTAAATAAGAAATTAACATATTACATTATTAAAAATTGTGAGCAATTACTTTAAAAGAATTTGCATACGTTCTCTTAAGAGGCTTTCGAAAATGACCTTTATAAAATATCTTAAGGAAATCACCCTGCTCCAGGACTCTACCCCAGTCTTGAAGTCTTAAAATATTATCACATTATCTTTAGATCTATCTTTCCAGAATGGACCTACATTAACCAAACTCAAATAAAAAAAATAATGTTCTGGAGTTTAACTAAATGAATCTACATGGCCAGGCTAGACTTCCGGCATACAGACTCACAGAAAAAGCTTAACCATAATCAATTTGCCATTTTATTAATTTAAATAAAGAGAAACAAATTGTCTTGAAAATGGACTCAGCTCTTTCTGTGCTCTGTGAAAAGTGGCTGCAAAGCAGACACTCTACAGAGGCAGGCGTATGAATCCGTGTTCATATTTTTCTTATTGCTCTATAATACTGGGAAATTTCATGTACATACTTACCTTGTCTACCAGGCAGTGCAGTGACAGAGGCTGGGTCGTGCCATCTGCTCATCCACAGACCTAGTGTGGTTCCTCCAATGCAGAGCACACTTAGTACATGCCACTGAATGAGGAGTGGCCAAAAGGATGATTGGAAAGCTAAAATGGCTGAAAAGAAAGGGGATGCCAGACTAAGTGAGAATGGAAGGGAAAGAGACTGAAAAATTATTATGTTTATTATGAATCTCAGGTTGTAACTAAGAATTTCTGAATCTGAGGCAAAAATTCTTCAGTCAAATTTACTTTATTTCCATAGTCAAAATCTAGATGACAAAAATTTAGCTTTTTTTAAGATTTTATTTATTTATCTTTAGAGGGGAAGGGAAGGAGAGAGGGAGAGAAATATCAATGTATGGTTGCCTCTTGTGTATCTCCTGCTGGGAACTGGCCTGCAACCCAGGCATGTGCCCTGACTGGGAATCAAACTGCTATTGTTTGGTTCGCAGGCCCACACTCAGTCCACTGAGCTACACCAGCCAGGGCAAACTGAGCATTTTTTTAAGGTTGTGATACATGCAGAGAATCTTCTTTATGCACCTACATATCTATTCTTCACTATACTGTACCAGAACTCTGGGTTGATTCAGCCAATAGAAAGCACAGGCAAGTGATTAGATGGAGGGAGAAGAGTGAAGCCATTTTATTTATTCCATGAACTCCCTATTGCCATGGGCTGGCTATGCCTGCTGGACAAAAGTCTCAGTTCTTGTCAGGCCATCCTCTCTCTATACACATCTCTCTACTTCCATGTTCTGGTAAATACAACCTTTGTGATGTCAACCTTCCTTTAGTAGTTCCAGGGTACTCTGTTATCCTTTGTTGGTCTCTCTTTCCTGCATACACCTTTCTAAATAGGTTGTTTTAAAATACTCTTCAGAGAACTCGGTTTGTATAAGTGATCAACTTCTTGCTGGGACCCCAACCCATTGAGGGGTCAAGGAAATAATTACATAAAAGTCCCCCTTGGAGAGAACGGTCATTTCAACTCTGACCATTTCCTTAATATAGCCTATAAGATACTCATAGTTCGGGAGACTGCTTTGCCATGTACAGTATTTTGCACTTTTAGACAATGTGACCCATGTTTTCTGTATTGAGCTTTGAAATGTGAAGAAATAGGGTGTATGGGGTATGAATTATAGATCTGTTAGGCATCATACCCAGGTACTCTAAAACATAACACTCAAGCCTGGAAACATCTCACAAACATTGAGGGTATCTTGGTAAAGGATTACAATTTTAAAAAGTAACTTTTTTCTTTCAAGGTGAGTGGGTCAAAAAATCACTAAATCAATTAATCCACAATATCACCCAATACTGAAACTGTCTTTTGCTCAGAAAAGGTCCCCCTACAATGGTCAAGGAGAAACTGAGATTTTTTAAATTTAATGCACAAGTTGTCCTTTTATTTTTTACTATAGACCATAATTAAACTTTTATAAATTCAAAGGTTAATACAATCCTTAAGGCCATTTTATGTATATTTTTTCAATAATTAAATAAATGAACATTAAATACAAGCACAAATCAATTAGAGTTATTTAGTATGATAGTGTCTTAGGAAGTTTTAAAAATTTCATCTTGTTTGGTGCTACATTAAAAGAGAGGAAAATTGATATTACTTCTTTAGAGTAAGCTTTGCCTTTGTCAAATCTCTCCAAGGCAAATTGCTGACTCTGCGGTAGTCTATAAGAGGGGCTCACTATTGTCCCCAGTTTCGGCCTGTGTTTTGGAAAAGATTTTTTGCTGCTCTTGCAACAGTTGCAAAATAGAAAGGAAAATGACACTTGCCTAGAATGCTGAAATGGCTGGTCCTGTGGTCTCTGACCCAGGTTTCTGTCAGCAATGGAGTGATCTCATGTTTTGTTTGTTTTCTTCCCCACGTGGAAAGTCAGAAGAGAAAACCCTAACAATGTATATAAAGATGGAATAAAAGCAGTGGAAAAGGTTAAAGGGTTAAAATAACTACAACCAAAGTGTGTAGTTACAAATAAATTATTTTGAAATAACAACCTCATTACATTCAAAGAGGAATAAAAGAGGTTCCATGAAAATTTGTCCTTCTGCAAACCTATAGCAAACATCGCGTAAGATGTTTATTTCAATTCTTAAATTTCTAAGTCTTATATTTCACAATGAAGAATGCCTAACAGATTTTATTTCACAGAAAAAAACTGAGATCTCGATTTTCAAATATGAAAGGAAGATGACTATAAATATAAGTAACTAAAGCCATTTATGGAAGAAAAAACTTTAATGTATTTTATTCTGTTATATGTTATATGTAAAACTTTGTCAACTCTTATATCACATGTCCAGTGAAACCAAAGACAAGCTCAATTATAACATTCGTAGGAAAAAATGTATGTTGAAGATTAGCCTCTTGGGAAATCTCAGTGATTTTTTTCCTACCTAACCTCTTTACTGAACCTCTCTCACAGTTTCCCAAAGTGGGGCAGGGAGGAAGAAAGAGAGTACAATAGGTTGACTAGGTTTAAGAATGTTATATTGTCCATTGGTTTAACTGAGGAAGAATTGACGATAGCAAAAAATCATAAACCCATTGTTTGCTCTTCCTCTCCCTCTCTCTCTCTCTGAGCCCAGTCTCCTTCCATGTTCAACTAGCATCTGATCTTAGATCTATTGTCCTGACCTAAAACTGCCTGAAGCACAGGATTCAGGCTACCTCCCATTATTTGCTTCAGGCAAAAATGCTGTTTCCAGCACCATCACACTTTCCGCACACTAAGGAGGAACGATCTAAAGTCAGTTATAGGCTTTGTGCTGGAAGTTTCCAGAGCAAAGCTTAAACTCTTATTAACGACTGGATTTGAAGATTAGGGCTAATGCCTCAGCATAAAATACAATGTTACTTTGCCCATTGTAGAAAGTTTCTCATATATCCTCAGAACTTTTGGATGTGGTTGCTTCCCATGTCTTCACATAATTTGAATATTCCTGTGTCGTTGGCAAAATACTAAGCAATATCATTTTATTTGTTATTAGGTCACGAAGCTTTTTCTTTCATAAAATGGGTGTGTTTTGAAGAAAAATATAATTCCCCCAAATAGTTTAAGAACAAACATGACTGGAGGGAGAAAGTGTGAGTGGCCTGGGCCCTTTCCTGGGTGGTAGTTTTGCTGGATAGCAGTTACCTGCGTAAACTAGTGACATTTTTTTATTAGAAAATTTTGAAGTGATATCACAGAATTCTCTCCTTCACTTATTTTTTCATCGCAATAGGATTGTGGTAATGATGTGGGCATTCTCTGGTTCACACTGGCACAAACCTATCAAAAGGCCATTCTTTTCCTTGTCTTGACAAGGTGATGAGCTGGTGCCCTCTGAAGTGCAAAAGAAAACAAAAGTTATATATTTTTTATTGCTTCATAGTCAAAACTTTCTAGCGAAAATGCATTTTGACTATAACTTAATGTATTTTATTTTTCATTTCACACCATGAAACAAATACAAAAAGATGTTTAGATGCTCCTCCTGCTGAACTAATTTCTTTATCTATTGTACTTTTCCTTAGAAAAAAGATTAATAGTCATGTTTACAAAGTGGTAATGTCCACTGTGAAATTTGTTCCCATACCATCTTTAAAAAATGCAGGCCACAGAAAAGCTTCTTCTTGGCTTATAGATAATTCAGAAAATAGCTTTACGGACACTGTAATTCTCGCCTGTGAAACAGACATGAATGGAAAAGACTGGGTTTTAATGCACACTTAAATGCATTAACAGTATCTAAAACCTGACAGAATTTAAAATATAATTACTACATCCGAAGTGCATTTAAGATGAAAATTTCTCACAATGATTCTATTTTAAGCAACACAGAAAGCAGCTGAATAATGAATAAATTTGAAGCACAAAATTACATATCTCAAAGAATTTTCAAGGTATGACATTCAACGTCTAAGACAAATGACTGCATCATAAAGAAAAACAGTTTGATGTTGTGAACTTCTACTCTTAGTTCAAGGAACAGAAAATAATCTGGAAGACTTTTAAGATCACTGCTAGTCTACAGAAACAGTTATTTTCCAGAAAAGAAATGCTTATGAAGAGAATACTACTTAAGTATTGTGACTTCAAACATTCTTTATTCAAATAGAGCAACATTGGAAAACATCCATTTTCTTCAACATGGCCTAAGGGAGCAAGACTTCCCTTGCCTGAGAAATGATATATCTGCAATTACCTAGGACAACAAATATATGATTTTTAATCCCTTTAGAATGACTCAGAGTTTTATTCATGGGAACATCTTGGGAAAGAAAGATCAGAAATATGGTGCGATTTATTTTAAAATCAATCAGAATGGCAAAGCCAGCATCCCATATGCTCACTCTGGCAGCTCTGACTGCAAAGGCAGAGTCAGACCCTTGAACAAAATCAGGGAGGTTTACTGGTTGTTCAATGCCTTTGGCATTGGTCCTTTTGAATCCTTCTCCTTGACACTCTGATGCCTTTGGCTCTTGATTTTGCCTCAGTTACTTAGATCTACTTCTCCCTTTAGTTCCTTAAATATATATTTTTTCTGACTATTCAACTCTTAACTTTAGCACCCTTCAGGAGTCTATTCATTGCAGTTTTGTAACAGTCAGGAATTACATTACTTATGCATTTGTCTATTTGATTATTGCTGTTTGATGTGTAAGCTTCACCAGAGTAAGAACCTGATCTTTCTTTCCAGTCACATATCCCGTGTACCTAGGACAGCATCTTCTATTGATTCTTTTTCAGGCATTTATACTCTGCTGACCTCATCATCTATATCTTCATTTTCATCCTCTCTCTCAAACGCTAGACCCATATATCTAACATCAAATTAAATATCTGTACCTAGGAATCTTATATTGGTTTTAAAACACTATGTTCAAAGGGAATTGATTATATTCCACATTCAGCTCCTCATTCAACCTAGTACTTCAAAATGTTTTCTTTTGTCTATATCCCTTTTAATTTCAACACCTGTTTCATCACTTAGGACAGAAACTGGAAATTATTCTAAATTCATTTTACATATTTCTCCCACAATTTTTTGGTTGCTAAATTATCTTCATTCTGTTATCTAAATATCTTCCCCATCTATACTGCCACCACAATAGGTCAATCCCTCACATGAATTAGGGCTTCCTAAACTAACTTCTGGCCTCCACTGTACCTTTGTCCTACTCATTACCCACAGTGTTGCTTGAGTGATTTTTCCCATTCTTTACCCTCCTTGTATCTGGGTTGGCCGGCTTAGTACTGGATCTTTGAGTAAAAAGGATTCAGATTCCTCTCCACCCACCCCCCTGATTGCTACTCCACAGTCTTCTCACGATCTACACCAGGAACATCAAGCTGCACTATTTATATTTTCCCCAACATGCCTCACTTAATCCTAATGACTGGTAATTTTTTAAAAGATTTTATTTATTTTTCATTAGAGAGAGGGGAAGTGAGAGAGAAAGAGAAAGAGAGAAACATCAATGCGTAGTTGTCTTTTGTGTACCCCACACTGGGGACCTGGTCTGCAACCCAGGGATGTGCCCTGACTGTGAATCAAACTGGCGACCCTTTGGTTCACAGGCCAGAACTCAATCCACTGAGCCATGCCAGCCAAGGCTAATGACTAGTGATTTTTATCTAGAAAGGTAGAGTGAACAGAAATGGCTTGAAAACATAGTATAAATCAAGTTTCATTACTCTATAAATCAAGTTTCATTACTTTATGAAACTTGTCTATATTACTTAAGATAAAAGTGTTCTTACTCTAAAGTTTGGTTTTAATAAATAAAATAAATAAATAAATAAATAAAAGGACAATCTTTCTTATTGATAAATATAAACTCTAAATTCTCTCCTGCTGTTGCTGGGACCTTTTGGGGAAAGAACATTTGCCTAGCACCATGCAAATGCCTATGCCGTGATACTGCAAAATCTCATCTTGGACTAGGCTGGTATCCAACATTTGAGTGCATATTATGAAGGTTTTGATAGACTTTATATTGATATGATGTCTGGGTGTCTTTGGAGAAGAAGTGGGAACCAGTTGGCTCTGTCACCACATTGTACAAATGCCTCTAAAATCAACACCAAAGCACCCATTACTCATTTAATCCAGACATGGGTGGGTAACCCTTCCAGAGCTGAGTGATTAGCTGGGGCCATCACACCTATCTGAGAAGGAATTCAAGGTAACATACAGAGTCTGGCTGCCCACCAATACTCACAAGTTAACATGTGACCATATGGAGAGCAGAAACATAAATGTGAAATTAAAATCTAACCCTAAAAAGTGGATAAAATGAAATTAATAATATAAAGGATATATTTTATGGAAGAAAAATAAAATATTAAAAGAGTTATTAATAAAGAATAAGCAGAGCCATTTTAGCAGATAACTTATGGAGATCATTGAGAAAATGATAAACTGTAGATGGAGCAAAGACAGTATTCAATGTACAATAACAAAAAAATTTGGTTAAATACAAAATTTTGAGTTCACAGGAAGGAGGGCCTTTCCAGGAAAAATGCAGCATGTGTGCATTGTGTGAGTGTATTGCCAATTTTTAAAATTTTAGTGATTGAGAGTGTTAAAAACATCAACAGGATAAATTACTTCTAAAATAACAAAACATTAGATTGTTTTCAAACTTTTCTGTCATAACAGTAAATTTTAGATAAGTGTGAAGAAAAACTTACTGGGATATAAAAGACAATAGTTATGACTGAAGAATTTCCACATCTTGTCAAGTTGATGTTATTTAAAGACTAGAGAAAAAATGTCAAATATGTAAGGTCTCAAAAAGCATACCACTCTCAAACATTTCCTGGGGGGAAATAACTTGAGGACATGTCTCTCTTCAAGATCATTTACCTATAAATTTGAAGAAGGAATGCTCTAGGTGCTGTATTTCCAGTAGGAGCTGTGACATGACAGGCTCTAGAAAGAGCTGATGTAGTTTGGCTCACTTGGCCAATCATTTTTGGAGGACTGTTTTAAGTGATAAAAGTTTCTAATGGCCTTGATTCTTTAAAGGAATCTCTGGTTACACAATATTTTTTCCATCTAAATTTGGAGAAGCAGCCAAAGTGGATGGCACAGAAAAGTAAACCCATAAGCTAAATGAATGTAGGAAACATGTCTCTTTTGTTCAACGCGGCACCGCCAGTACCTACACAGTGCCTGGTGCACATAGGTACTCATTAAGTAGTTTTGTTTTATGATTTAAGAATGAGCGGTAAGAGAAACAGAGAAACTTGCTGTATCTCCCTGCAGCAAGTTTTTTTAGTAGAACTCAGCAAATACATATTAGGTGTCTACGCTGGGCTAGGTACTGACTAGTGTTAAAAAGTCAATAAATAAATCTATAAATACAGATAGAGTCCATGCTGCCTCTGTGTTGTTAATTTGTCTCTGGTTGGAAAGCTCACTGCATTGGTAGTTTTTTTGAGTGGAAGCTGGGTGTGTCTTTTCTGTGTCAGCCTCCATAGTTTGGAAGGAGCAATCTGGGTGTTGCATCATTTAAAAGTGATTAAGCAGAGAGATTAGCTGGAATTTCTATGTTTACCAACCAGTATTTCCTGGATGGAATGGCTTCTCTATTCTCTCTAGTTCCAGGTTATATAGATTTCAGTTTGTGGCCAAGAAGAAGACTGCTAGCATAACCATACAATAAATTCTGGCTGATGTACCTATAAATGTTATGCTTAGGCATTTGACACTTTTGTGAGTCAACATATCTTGTGGCAGCTTCCTCATGAAAATGCATAAATTATGTTCAGCTTTTGTGAAAAGGCCAGCCACTAAGAAAATTCTTTCTTTGGATCTGATCTTATATAAGTAGGACCATTCACCTTCCTTTTATAGAAGAGTAGAAATGGAAACAATCTTCATGGTCTTATATAAAGAACAAAATAAACAAACAAAAATAGAAACACACTCAGAAACAGAACAGACAGATGGTTGTCAGAGAGCAGGGGAATTAGGGGCTGGCTGAAAAGGTGAAGGAATTAAGAGGTAGTGATTGGTAGTTACAAAATAGTCACAAGGATGTAAAGTGCAACATAGGGAATATACTCAATAATACTGTAATAACTATGTATGGGATCAGGTGGGTACTGGAAATATCAGGGGGGATCATTTTGTAAAGTTTTGATTGTCTCACAACTGTGCTGTCTGTTCATGTAAAACTAATACAAAGTAACATTGAATGAAAAATGTGGTTGAAAAATAAAATTCAAAATAATAAAAAAGAGGAACTGGAAGCTTGTAAAATTAACGTTATCAAAATACAGTATGACTGGGATTAAACAAGCTCATGATTCTAATAAGGAGAATATTTGAAGATGCTAAGAATATAGATTAACTGGACCTTTTATGGTCCAAGCCAAAAGGAAAACAAGTTAATTTGCAAAATTACAACTGTTCTTTTTTAAATCAGAGAGCTGAGGTTGTAGGGCAACTAGCTTACCCAAAATATAAAGGAAACCAAGCATCTCCGAGAGAGACAGGGCACAAGCATTAGTTTACCTGCAGCAGACAGGCAACAACATACCAACTGAGGAAAATACTCAGGTAAAATATTAAACAAATGGACCAAGTCCAATAAGGGGCTAGTGTGAGAATATGGGACTTCTAGGAGCCACAGACATAACAGAAAATTGCATCCACTCTCAGACTCACAAGAAAGATTAGAGGTAAAGTGAACATTCTACTTTCATGGTTCATACCTGGAGGAGAGAGAAACAGCAGTCATTGCAGGCACAGCATGAAGACGTGTAAGATGTTTTTGCAGTGCCCCCTGTAAATAAATGTCTTCAGTCACTTAGGAGAAGGCAGCAAACCTTGTTACCTTCATGATACAGGTGAAGACCCATTGCAGCTGGGAGAAGAAAATAAATCTCAGTACTCCTGCAAGAGAGTAGAAATATAATGTGTTCTGGGACCAAACCATTAAATATGTCCCACTTCTGGGAAGGGGTAGGACCACTGGGAAAAACCTATCTCCAAAACAAAGAGATCTAATGTCTCTGTA
>PVKM010015024.1:0-28357 GCA_004027735.1 Carollia perspicillata | reverse complement strand
ATATGCAAAACTAATAAGAAAGCAGGAATGGGTAGAATTATCAGTCAAAGTAGACTTCAGTTCAAGGAATATGGGGACAGAGAGGAACATTACACAATGATAAAAGGGTGAATTATTAAGATATAATAATCCTAAAATAGCCCTGGCCAGGTAGCTCAGTTGGTCAGTGTGTGGCCCTGATACACCCAAGTTGTGGGTTTGATCCCCAGTCAGGGCACACGCGAGAACCAACCAATGGGTGCATCAATACCTGGGACGACAAACAGATGTTTCTCTGTCTCCATTCTTCCAAAATCAATAAAAAGGACTTTATTTAAAAAACAGTAACCCTAAAATATGCAGCGCTCAAAATGAAGCAAAAATTTATTAAACAAAGGTGAAATAGATAAATCTACAATTCAGTTGATTTAAACACTCTTCTCTCAGTAACTAGTGGTAGATGGAAAGTCAGCAAAGATATAGAAGACTAGAACAACAACACTAACCTAACCTGACTTTACAGAAAACTGCATCCAACCACTGCAGACTATACTCAAATGCCCGTACAACATTCACTATTAGACCACAGTCTAGCACATAAAACAATCTCAATAAATCTTAAAGTTAAAATTATAGAGTATCTATGACTATTATGAAATTAAGTCTAACAAAATTATGTCTAAAAATCCACATATAGTTAGAAGACAAACACACTTTTGTGTAATACATGGTCCAAAAAAGAAATCACAATTGAAACTGGAAAATGTTTTGAACTGAATGATAACCATGCTCAGAGGAAATGTAATAGCTTTACATGCTTATAGCAGGAAAGAAAAGTCTAAAATCCACCAGGTTCCATCTTAAGCAGCTAAACAAATTTGACCTAAATGAGTAAAAGAAATAATGAGTAGAAAACAATGAAATAGAACATGGACATACAATAGAGAAAAAGTAATGAGAATAAGAGCTCATTTTCAAAAGATCTGTAATATTGATATACCTTTAGTTTGACCAAGACACAAATTACCAAATGTCAGAAATGAAAAGACACTAAAAGCATAAGACACTTTTTTTATGAGACATACTTTTTGCCAATAAATTGACAGTATAGATAAAATGGACAAATTAATGAAACACATAAATGATGAAAATTGACATAATAGAAAGTACAAATTGACCTAGCTCAAAATTGAATTTACTTGGAAACCTTCCCACGATAGATGTCTGCACCTAAGAAACAAAAGCACTGCAAAGCACTTGAGGGCCCTAACCCTTTCCTTCCTTCCCATGGAATCCTCAAGAAAAAGGACTCTAATTACAAGTCTTCAAGGCCATGACACTGGGTAATGGCAGTGGGGGAGCTTTTGGTAGGATGATCAGAAGTCAAAAAAATCTCTAAAAATAATCATTTTTGTCTGCCATAAAGCTTGTGCTGTACCATGGGCCTGCCTGGGGTCATCTCTCATTTGAGAAGTATAAACTCCTTTAAAATGCAGAGCAAGACCAGAGAAGGGGTAAGGGAGGAAGGAGGCTTGGAATAGGCATCTGGACAGAATAGGATACTCGAGAGCTGTTTCATCTCCTGGAGACTTGTAGTACTCCTCATTGCCTAGAATGCTTTATGTACAAGTAGCTTTCTGGAACAGGTAATAGAACTGGCTGACGAGTCAAGGTGCAGAAAACTCTGAGACTAACACCAACAAATAGTGAATGAGTTCAGACATGCCTCGACACTTAATGAAACGGAACAGAGATTAAAATCTAAGTCTCAGCGTCCTTCCCCCTGCACCCACTGCCACTGTCTCTGATCGGAATTTTGCACTGTACTTTCTGATGCTCAAATTTGGCATTTCCCTTCTAGTCTGCTCATTAATCAATTGTCTAGTTTGAGGAGGGAAAAAGGGAATACTTAGCACTGTAGCTGGTGCACAGTAAATGCAAGCCCAATGTTAGCAAAACTATCCTTTACTTTAGCCCTTCTATTGGAAATTGGCTTTATATGGCGATAAAACCTAAAGTTACTCATGTAAATCGCAGGAAGAAAATTTTAAGGGGTGGATGCGAAGAAAAGCATCTTCTAAACTCTCTGCTGGGCCCTCTGTAACAGGAGATTAACAAGAGAAAACATACAAATGACTTAAGCTTTACATAACACAGGAGCCCTCGTAAGACTATGAAGACAAAGAAATGGTCACACCTGAGTGTTTCCATGCTAGGCTGAGGAGGGTGGAACGTTTAGTAAAGATATGATGGGACAAATACTGGGCTGGCCAGAAAGTTCGTTGGATTCCCTCCTAAGATGGCTCTAGGAGTGCTTGTCTTCGTTCAAAACAATGTTTGTTAGATTATCGTGTGCATTAAAAAAACCCTGATGAATATTTGTGTAGCCATTTTAACACTGAAGATGAACGACAATAAACAACATTTTTGGTATATTACGCTTTATTTCAAGAAAGGTAAAAATGCAACTGAAATGCGAAAGATTTGTGCAGTGTATGGAGAAGTTGCTGTGACTGATCGAATGTGTCAAAAGTGGTGTGCGAAGTTCCGTGCTGGAGGTTTCTCTCCGGAATGGTCGGGTAGACCAGCTGAAGTTAACAGCGACCGGATTAAGACACTGACTGCGAAATAACATTATCCCACTCAGGAGATAGCCGACATACTCAAAATATCCAAATCAATAAAGTTATTGGTGAAAATGAAAAATGTGTCTTTTACTTCACAGAAAAAAACAAATGGACTTTTCGGCTAACTCAATAATACGAGCTAAGTGTAAAAACTGGGGGCAACTCAGCAAGGCCTGCTTGTCCAGTCAGTTCCCCGTGTCCCTCTCGCTTCTGTCCTCTGGGTTCAGGCAGTGCACCTCTCACTGGAGGGTTTATGACTGACTGCAGGGGAAGGTCAGAGAGCGTCCTGCACGTGCCATTTCTCAAATTCCTTCAGCTTAAGATACTTAGTATGTCGGGGTGCCACATTTTGGGCCAGTGTGCCCTGAACCCCAACAGCAAGTTTAACTCCACATTTAAACCAACTCATCCTTTGATTTAAATTTATTTAGAAATCACTACATTTAAATGCAACTATATACAAGGCAAAGAATTAAAATTAAAAAGACTGGGTAAACTTAGATGAAAACCTACCTGGGGGAAAGAACCCCAAACAATTTGCACTGTTTTCCGCATTCTTGTGCCTGCCCTTAAACCAAGCAAACCACTGTGTATGTTGTCCGGTGGGCACTAGACTTTTGTGGGGGGCAGGGTCACATAAATGTCTAAGCCGAGGCACGCTTACTGATTCAAAAGCATCTGCTAAGGAAAGACCTTTATATTAAAACTTGGTTTCCATTAACCACCTGATGTTTGAGCTCAATTACTGCCTAATAAAAAGCCTTTCTTCCCAGGTTGTGTTTTACTTGAAATAAAAATAAAGGTGGGTTTTGTTGTGTCTGAAACACGGCAGTCGTATATCACAGCACAGCACAAGCAGCTGGTTTTGATTTCTTGCTGAAAAGAAATGACACTTTTATTTTCCACGGTTTTATTATAAAAATCAACATTTCATTTGTTACAGCTCAGCTTATTGTAATAATCAAAAGGGGGATTTATACAAGGTATTTTTATACAGTTTACAATTAAAGCACTTATTTTACAAAAAGGGGGAAGTGAATAGTGGACAAGGGCTGACCAAATGTTGGCCATTAAAACATAAATACATCCTTGCAAAGCACCATCGTACCAAAGTCCATGGACAAGAAACACCAGCTGACTTTAAGACAAAACGAAGATTAAAGCTTAAGAAAAAATTTAAAAACACAAAGGACAAACATCTGAAAGCAGCACCAGATCCTTCACTTGCAAAGAAGGCCAGTCCAGCTTAAGTTTCTCAGTATCCTCTTTACTCTTTAAAATTTTTTCCTTGCTAACCCCGGATACTTTTTTCACATAACATCCGATTCCATCAGACTCTCTCTTTAATATCCACGTTAAAAGAATACTCATATATATATATACACATACATATATATGCATCTCTACCCTGATTTAAAAAAGAATGGACAGTTAGGCAAAAGCAGTTGTCTATAATTCTTTGGTGTTAACTTTTAGTCAAACCCTAAGTAATGATGGGGGGAAAAAAGTTTTTGTTAAGTCTACAGTCCACTTCTGAGTACAAGAAATTGCTTAGTTTGTAATTCTTATCTGTAAAGTCCTGAATATTTTTTGAATACACAAAATCAGCCAGAAATATCCTGAGTACATAGATTCACAATATTCATAATTAAGAACTTTTAAAAATTACAAATGTAAAATGATAGATTTTAGGTCCAACGTCTTCTAAAACTCTGAGAATTTCAAGAGCTAAATTTTGAGATTATTATGAAATGAGGCCATCTCAGAAGTCAGAAACCACACAGGCTACCAGCACTTTCTAAAGTCATCTGTTATTTCTCTTGGCTCATTTTAGACTTGGGATAAGGAAAGAAATACCAAATAAAATTAAATTTCTTGAGTTTAAAAATTCTGAGAACATTTTAAACATACGATTACTTCTTTATGACTCAGTTCATGTCTACACCTAGTGCACAGTCCCATTTGCAAATGTCCAAACACTTGTCAGTCAACTGATACTCACACACTCACGCCCACACTCCAGACACACTGTAACTTAATAAAGCATGGCATATTTGGGATTGGAAAAGCCCAAGATTTTTGGTTTTGAATTTTGTTACATGTAAAATGGTATACAGTGTGCAGCTCTAGGGCACGCAAATTAATGGAGTGGCATGTTTTCTCCTCCAAGATATAAAACGATTTTAAAAATATACTTCCAGGCATCTAACGTAGGCACAGGACCAGCTGGGGAAACAGCAGCAGTACGCCTACCGTGGAGGGGCACGCTTCGGGAAAGGCAGCCTCTCTGGTGCCAGAAGGAAAGAACGTCTACCGTGATTACTGCTATCAGGTCGCACAAACACACGCAGTTCATTAGTAAGCTGGGTAAGCCAGAGCTACCAACTGTCCTTAAGTCTTCTTTATTAACCTACCTTTAGAACAAAACGAAGATTTTCCCCAAAACTAATTGCTACCTAATACCAGTGGATGCTATTTTTATATTCTAATATCGAATGAGTTGGCTTTACATACATTATTGACTTCAAAGTTGTTTTTCAGTGAATGCAGTCCTCAAACATACCACAACTTTACTGCTCAAACCAGCCCCCTTCCAATGTATCTACCTATATTAGGTTTCCAAATACACATCAGTCTTTTAGAACAGTTGCTCTCAAACGCATTAAAGATTCAGAGCAAAACCGGTGAGCTGCTGTTTAGAAGACCAGAGCTCTGCAAGAACCAAGTTCAAGTTAGAAAATTTCAGGGTCATAAAAAACCACTTCAATGTGGAATAGCTTACGACAGTGCACAGAACGTATGCTTTGCTCAAGTTAATTTTTCAGATAATTCTAAGCACACCAGTAAGTGGGCATACTTTAAAACATTCAAAATAAATACATTTTTAAGAAAGCTAATGACATTTTAGTCATTCCCCCGCCCCAATGGATAATGAATCAGGACACAGTAGTTTACTTAAGCTTAACTGTCCAAGTAACCTAAGGGCTAATAAATCTTCCCTGAATTCCCACAATTCTCCCATTTTGAAGGTACTCCCCAAAATATTAAAAACCCATCTCAACTACTCCAGAAAGAGGATACTGAAATTAAACTGAACCACCTTCAAATAATTTCAAATTGGCACACAAATTAGCATTTTGCAAGAAGAGGCCATTGCCATCGCAGTACAAGCACTTGGACTGAGATACAACAAGGCAGAGTTCTTCTTAGTTCGTCATAGTGCAAGTTCCCGTAGGGGAAGCCCACCAGATAAAGATGCACACTAAAAAATGTAAACATATAGAACTGTCAAATTCTAATCGATACCCAGTTATTGCTAACCTTTCCATCTCCATTTAAGCATCAAGTGCCCCTGTGTGTCGCAGAACACAACCGCAGTGTCCACTCTGCCAGGCTGTGAGCACTCGGTTCTGTCAACAGCAGAGTTCAGGCTGGTCTGACTGAAATGCAAGAAACTGATGGATCGCCATTTATTTATATGCAAAATCGAGTGTCCCGGATTCTTACTAGGTGTCCTCAACAATCTAAGCATTATTCTGAAACCACTCTTGTTCCTCTCTAAAAAGTTTACTTAGGTATTTTTTAATTGCTTAAAGAAGTATTTCATCCTTGCTGATATTCTGAATCCTTTCTTCCATTGTTTTCTGCTGGGCCCTGAAATCCAGAGGCCCCAGCAAGGCAGAATTTTTTTAAAAAAACCATTCAGTAACTAGCTGACCAACATCTGTTAAGGTAAAAAGTACACTAGTTTAAAAACACATTCAATTTTAGCAGAGAAATGCTGAAAACATATGAAAAGCAGGAAACTAACGTCTGGCGAGGTGGAAGAGCAGTGCTAGAGTCATCCCACAGGTCAGCCCCTACAGCTGAAGACGCAGCGGCCCCAGGCCCGCCCGGGTCAGGCAGGGGACACGGGAGCCTTCCATGAGCCCCTCCGCCCGAGCTCTGACGGCTGAGAAGTGAATCATTTGCCTTCTCATTTGATCCGTGTTGTTAAATTTGTTAAATCTTAATCCATATTGGGATAAGAGAGGACACACAAATATATACAAGGTGATTATAAGGATAATTTGTGGATAATTTGAAAAAGTCTAACATTCACATTAGGTAACAGAAAGATACTAAACTCATGTCACACATTATAAGAGGTATGTATGTAGACATCATTCTGAGAAAAATTGGCCTAAAGAACATGAAAATGTCACGAACGGTTAATAAAGGGAAAACCTAATGATAACAAAAGTCTCCTTTTACACAGATTGTCTCTTACCGGAACACATTAAAATATTTTAGTAAGGAAAATATATATAAAAATGATTTCATATTGTGATATTATATGCTGAAAGTACTGCAAGGATATATGATTAACTTACAACAAAAACATAACAGCTGAATTCGTAATTCTTAAACGTTGTCTATGTGTGTCGTAAAAAGACGGTTTAATGAGCATTAAAACAGCCCTAGAAGTGAGGAGGCGCAATAGTATGCCTAACCTTTGACCACTTCGTGAAAACACCAGTCTAACTGAAGAGCTAAGCCTTCAGGGGAATGGGGCAGGTATAAACATTAAAATGAAACCTTAATTTAGAAAATTCCACTTAATTAATCTTCAGATAAAAAGCTTTGAATAAATCGTACCTTGGCAAACCGGCCTACAGAGCTGCTGGGGGAGCAAGGAAGGTAAAAACGCCTCGAGAACCGGACTCGGAAGGAGGCGTGGACGCGAGCGCAGGGGCAGAAGACTCGCACGCTCGGATGGCCCCGTGGCACCTCACCAGGCAGCTGACCTGTCCTGTGATGGCAGTGCCCAGAGCGGATTTGCATGGATATCTGTTTTCCCCACTACAGCTGTTGGACTCCTAGAGAAAACAGAGCCCTATGTCCAGAGTTAGTCTTAATTTTTTTTTTCCAGGATTTCTTAAACCTGTTGGCCCTCAAATGTGACTTAACGTGAAGGCTATTTGGCTACTTCCAAGTATCTATGGTTTGCTGCTCTGAGATGGACTTAAATTTTTCTTCTTCTTCTTTTGGTATCAATAAAGCCCAGACACTCCTGGTCACTGATGCCTTTATTATGCCTGTCTCCTTTGTACTCAGTCACTTCACTGGGTTTAAGGCATGCTTTGTGTATTTAGTTTGCAAAAATAAAACTTTTAGTACAAATTTATTTTTATACAAATTTTTATGGCACAAGCAGCAAATTTGCTGTTTTAAGAAAATATATAAATATCCTTTTCTTCTGTACAAATATCTCCAGTATTCCCTACTCCATTTATAATTTTTAACTGTACATGGCCTGCCTCACCCTTCTCTAGTGTCTCCCTCCCCCCCTCCGGATCTCAACCAAATCTGTATGTACATTTTTGCGTTGGAGGCAGTCAGAGGAGGAGGGCCCCTCCTCAGGAGGAGTCTGTACAGGGAGACGGTGGCGGAGGGTACAGGTGATGTGAGTAGCTCCTCTCTGTGTACGGAGAAGGTGGGCAGCTTTCATAGTTCTCTTCCGCCGACAAGTATTGGCTTCGGGGTGTGGGAGGTGGGGGCACAGGCTCTGAGTCATAGTTCAAGTCACTAGTGTAGCCCTTGACTGTCGCCACCGAGGTCATTCTCCGGCTGGGGGCATAGTCACTGTCACAAACATCAGTGCTGCAGGGCGTGGTGGGGGGTGCAAAGTGCCGGTAACTATACGGCCTGTAGCTGGTATTGGAAGCAAATCAAGAGAAGAAGAGGTAGTTTTATTGAAAAGCAGTTTTCCCTATCAAAATACAGAGGTATCGGATATAAACTTCATCTTGAAGATAATAAGCTACTACATTTAAATTTGCACAGACCAAGAGGCAATTTTCAATGGCAGATTGGAGGTGGAAGACAGCATGCATTTCATATTTTCGAATAAAATGTGATTAGAGGCAATTAAAAATGGATAGAGGTGACCTTGGATGTGCTCTTAAAGTTACACTGTATCAAATTAAAAAGAACTATTCAAAGTTGTACTTAGTGGTCATGTCTGGAAAATCTGCCAGTTACGCAGTCGGCGTTTAGTCTACGCACAGCGAACCTCACTCATTTCTGCCACTTCGTGGTCTGAGAGGAGGAGGATCTTTGCATGCTTCACACTCCTCAAATGGTTAACGTGCCCTCCACATTCTTTAACCGCTCTATCATTTACCTGATGAATGACTTAATGATGTCTGACGACTTCATTCTCTTGTTAAAACCCAAGTACTGCACGAGCCAGACTAAACACTGTAGACAGCCTAAGGGGCGCACTGGTCCCATTAGTGTTGGATGCGCAGAGGGAAACTGCTGTGCTTTCAGAGAGTTTGACTCTCCGTGCAGAGCTGAGCGTACTGTCATAGGAGCAGCTTTAACTGAACATCAAAACAGTAGGTTCTAAATATCCACATAGGACCAGTGCATTTTCTAATATGTATTTGACCTAACTTATTTCTTACACTTGTTTATTTACCTTTTCGAGTAATCGAGAGCTGTTAAAAGTTTGTAGCATGACTAACTAAAGAAAAAGGCACTGGAAAGAGAGGATCACATTAGAGAAAGTAAGAGCTCATTTAGCACCCAGATTTTTCTTTTTTTAAAGATTCTATTTATTTTTTAGAGAGAGGGGAAGGAAGGGAGAGAGAGAGGAAGAGAAATATCCATCAGTTACCTTCTGCATGCCCCTAACTGGGGACCTGGCCTGCAACCCAGGCACGTGCCCAGACCAGTAACCGACCTGGGGACCTTTCAGTTTGTAGGCCAGTGCTGAGCCCACCAGCTGAGCCACACCAGCCAGGGCAACATGCAGGTTTTTCTATCATTTCTACTTCTACCTGTAACTTCTTATACTTTTATATTTTAAATATGGTGAAGTTAATCTTACAAGCTTTCTCATCAAACAAAGTAACTGCAAGAGAGGGGCAAGAACAAGTGCAAAACCGAAGTTGCAATCCATAAAACACCTGGAGGTAGAGGGTGCCACAGGTACCATCCCAGGATGCAGACCATTCGATACCATTAGGACTTGCCTCAACAGAAATGGCTGCCGGAAGACCAAAGCTACAGAACCTGCTGAGCAGGTTTACCACAGCGTGTGCTTTGTTTTGTTTTTGTTTTTAACTGCCAACATCGACATGATGTCATAGTATCTCTTAGGCCTTATCGTTCTGTCCAGTCAGGTGTCAAGCCTTGGTAAACTCTCTCGGCTCAACATTTAAAAGTCCCAACACCCATTTTCATGAGAAAAAAACAGGGAGGAAAGGAAGGAAGAAGAATCAATAAATTCTTTTAAGTTTCATTTTAAATGAAAATCTCAACAAATGATAAAAAGTTTCACTGAGAAGAAACAAAATGGGCTTAATTTGGGATGTGGGAAATGACTAAGAATTGTTTTTGATGTTATGATCATTTCAAACATTTTATTCAATTCACAGAAATTTAAAATTTTAAAATAAAATTTTAGGTCTTTCCTTTTTTTTTTTTTTCAGTTTTCAGGTTTTTGCCCCTCTATTTTGGCATTTTAAAGCAAACTTGTGGCAGAGAAAGCAACATTTGCAATAAAATATAAAAATCAATTCAGAGTCTAGCCTATCTCAAATAGTCTTATCTAAAAACTAAAATGAGAATTCTGAATGAGGTTGTATAACCATTTTCTACTTGATTTCTATATATCTACATGGTTACATCAGGACTGTTGATTGGAATGCTGGGAAACACCTTATCTTGAAGACAACAGGCTCTTGAGGAATGCCAATAAATAGTGGCACGAAGTGTGTAGACAGAGAATATCAAGCTCTTGACTATTTGCGGGCCTTTCGAATAAGAGGGAAGAGTGAGGGCAACACACTAGTACTCATGCTTATTAACCTGCTCACTCTGCTCTGTAGACTTACAAATCAGCACAAAGGCCTACCCTCCTTTTTGACTTACGAATACCTTTCATTTATTTTAGTGAGTCGTGATCTATTCCATGTAATTATAACGTATGGAAACAAGGGCTGAATTTAAGCTTCCCTCAAGTTCTGTGCTCTTAAATATCCCGCTGTTCTAGAGCTCTCACAACTCTGCACCACCCAAGTCTTATCCCAATACTTCATCCTCAGACTACCAATCAGACCTGACCTGAGCAAGTAACCCATTTTGAAATCAGTTTGATGGATAACATTCTCTTAAAACACTGCCAAAGCATTGAAGGATATATTCTATTGTCCTGAAAGCCATCATTTGTGACTCTCTTTTAAAAAATGTATAATGCCCCGAAAGGAAAGAATACTGGTGTATTTCCTAATACACCAGTATTAGCAAGACAGGCTGCCCATTCTCTCTCGGTGACCATCACCTACCTACGCACTTGTGTCTACATCAAGCTCACAACTAGAAGAGTACTTCGACCTTCTAATAAAGACTTCAATTTATATTAGAGGAGGATGTGTAATACCTGTAGGACCTGTGAGTGGAAGGACTGTTTGAAGAATAACCAAATTCCATGGTGTAATGTGATCGCTCTGTGGCTGGGGATGGCGGAGGGTTCAAAATCTAAAAGGAAAATAATGAAATTATTAAAATAACAATAGTCTACCCCACATAGAGACTATTAGACTTCCTTTCAACTTCTCTTCTTTCCTCTCTGTTCATACTCCTTCCCATTACACTATTAGCACAATCCTTCCTTTCCAAAGAACGGACTTCAGGATTGTGACCCTCCACTCCACACAACACAATTTCATCATGGCTAAACAGTGCAAGGTGATGAGAAGGAAATCTAAAATCTACAAGTCACTGGTTTAAGTTCAGTATAGCTGGGTTTTGACTTTTTGTAATACAATTGTTTAAAAAAAATTACTAACACAGGAGAAGTACCATGTGTTTCCTCTTTTGGGAGGTCATGGAATGAAGGCGCTAAATGTCTCAGGAGGTACTATTCAGTAGTTCTACTTTTACTAAATAGAAATTAATGTCCAGTGCTCCCATATATGCCGATTACTATACAATAAACATAAACAAAGATCTGTAAATGCTCGCAAGGTGATGGTAAAGCCTACTTTCAACCTTATATGCCTAAATTCCATACTAAGTTTAAAAACCTTTCCCATTACCATCACTGAGTACCCACACTAAAGCGAGGCAAAAATCTAAGATCCTAGGATCAGAGGGAAACAAAGGAAAACAAACTGCTTACTGCAGGGAAGTAAGTGCCTTTGGTGCTTGAAGAACTACTTGATGAGGCTCCTGTGACATGAGCTCGGTCATAAGGGGGTCCACTGCTGCCCCCCATGATGCTGAGGGAGCTGATCACTGATTTACCTCGAGACATTCCTAAAATGAAGGAAGACAAATACTGAAGATAAACAAGATCAATAAAGATGCATGACATAATTTTATTCAATATTAGGATTATAAATACCAACAGTCAAAGAGTCTGACTTTTAAACAATTTATGGCCCCTTTTTCTAATAATTATTGAAAACACTTCATGGAGAAGGGAACTGAATGTTCCCTAGTAGTGAACACTTCCACTGAGAGCTGGCCTAGAACAAGGCCAAGAACGGCTGCCACTGCCTCTGCCTACCCCAGGATGGAAGCAGAGCTCTTCAAAATGAGATAAAAAGAGAGGCTTTTTATCTCAAAGGGCTGAAATAATTTTAGGATTGTATACATGTAACTACTACTTCACTGTTAAGGAGTTGAAATTACATTCAGCCCTTTGAAGGCAACCACGAGGCTGATGTGGCCCCAGTGAAAATGAGTCTGACACCCCTGCTCTAGAGCAATGTGGTTTCCCCAAGCACAGAACTCCTGGCTACCTGGCTAGGCCTGAATAACCCTAGTCCCACTGTCACCACCTAAAGGTAAGAGAAAACACAAGACATTACATCCTTTCCTGCAGTCACCCAGTTATTTCCTGATCTTTGCTGGAAAGAACCCTTCGTCTATTTTTTGGCCCCCTTTAATTCGGGCTCGGTTGTACTGAGGTCACCTACAGAGAACCTAAAGAACTGTGGTTTATGACTTTTCACCAAGAGACTAGCTGATTCATGTTTAATAGACTGCGTCCCAAAGTGCAGTATACATAAATGGCTGTGTACGTTATTTGCTTTATAACATCCTTTGGCAGTTTCTATCAACCCATTCCTCAGATCTTTTGTGTACAGAGAAGGTGCTAAAAGTAGAGGAGAACATTTGTTCTTAAATTTTTTTAAGCCCAATGTGGTCTAGTTTGAAATGGACTCTGGGCAGTAAGTATCCTGGTTTCAATTATGGAAAACTGAGAATTCTGCCAGGACCCAAGACTTGATTTTCAGTGGATCAGTCTTCACTTACCTGGAAGAGATCCTGACAAAGAACTTGGGTGTGGCACATAACCAAGGGGCACAGAAGCTGGTCCATGAACTACATAGTCATTAGTCATGGTTTCTCCATCTCCCTTCATGCGTGGACACAACATCCTCTGGCAGATAAAGTATATGGTTCCAGACACAAAAATAGTGACAATTACTCCAATGACTGAACCAACTGTATTGGTGGGTGGTGGTGCTGGCTCCTCAGTTGGATCTAAAATGAGTATGCAGTGCGGTTATGCAATGAAACACAACTACAGATTCAGAGTAGTAATCAAAAAGAGGGATTGTGAGCAGACTGTGAGCTAATGGAGACAACTTAGAAACATTTTTTTTTGTATGGCTAGGAGTGGGGGTCCAACACAACTGCAATTATCTCCTGGAGGGGCATCGCTTGTAATACAGGCTTCCCCCCCTAGGTGAGTGCTCGGGAAACCCGGCTGTATCAGTGTACCAGCTGGCACTGCTGTGAGAGGCTGCGCTCAGCCTCGGTGAATTGTTTTGAAGTCTCTTTCAACACACTTGACTATTTCATGATGGGTGACTTGTGAGTGCACTGCCCACACGGCGCTGTTTAGCAGTGTCTGACCACAAACAGCATGACCCCTGTGCCGCGACCTCCCTATTCCCCCAATCTCATCTTGAACGACTTTTTTCTGTTTTCCCAGAAGGAAAAAAGTCCTCGAAGGAAAATGTTTTGCCAGTGTGGAAGAGGTGAAACAAAAAACGGCAGAAGCACTAAAAGGCATCAAAACAAGAAGTTCAAAACCTGTTTTGAGCAGTGAAAAAAACTCTTGATAGGTGTGCTGCATCAAATAGAGTACTTTGAAGGTGACTGAAGTTTAAACATGTAAGAATGAATACACAATTTTTTATAAATAAACTCCATATTTTGGGGGCTCCCCTTGTACATGTATACCACACCCCAAGGATTATGGATAAATGTCATCATTAGGAATCAAATGAACTAACTATCCTTAAGTGAAGACAGAAATAAGATAACATATTGGGGAAGCACAGTATAAATGATAAAAATAAAGATGTTAAGTGAACTGTAGAATTAAAATCCACTAAGATGTTTTAAATACATATACATATAAAATCTATCCTACTTCATTCTGTATATCATTAGAATCAACAAACTTATTTTGGAATCTCAGAGTAAATTATAGGGCCCAAACAGATGAACTTCAAGTCATGAAATGTTTTACCTAGAATGGTGAAGCCAAAAGCAACTCTGAACTTGACTTTAGGTTTGAAAAGTGACATTTAAATCTGGTGAAAGGAAATTTGAAGCTGAAGATGAACGTCAGCTCTCAGGCTCAACAGGCTGCTGCCTTCAGGGTGAGTCTAGCTGCCTGAGCACAAGGAACGGGTCTCTGATACTTGACTCAGCATGAAAGCCAGAGCATGAGAGCACTAAGTCATCCCACCTTCCTAAGACCCTGCCTAAGTCATCCCACCTTCGCGGGACTGAGGCTTTAGAAGCACAGGGCATCAATATTAGAGGTAGAGGGAAAGAACAAAAGGACGCATGCAATTTAGAATGCTACTCTTCGACTTAGAAGGAAAGTTCTTCCATTCTGAATATAGTCAGACTACAGCTCACAATTGCAGATCCTTTAAAAACCTTCCTTCTGTTTTATCATACCTCAAATATCCCACCCACATAGCTAACCTCACCCTGTGATAGATTAAATAAAATGAGAGAAAACTATAACACAAAAGTCACACAACTATGTAAGGGCTGCCAATTACGTATTTCCTCTATGGCATCTGAGACACAGACTCTTAGTCCTGTGAGCGACCATCTCACCTTTTTTAGTACCCTGACCTTTCCGTTCTAATGCCGAGATTCGAGAAAGAACAGTTTATGCTGACAACTCCAATTCTTAATCTCTAGGTCACATCTTGACTCACTGAAATCAGGCTCCTATCCTCACGACACTGAAATCAGTCTGGCAAAGGTCAACATTCTCCTGTTTGCCACATTCAGTGAAACTTTCACCTCGCTGGCCTTTCTATATTTTCTATACTTTCAAGACTGCTGGCTCTTGTTTTCCTCAAAAATGTCTGATCAATATCCTTCCAAGACACCACTTTCTTAGCTTCACTATCTCTAATTATTCTCTTTCCTTTTGCTGGCTTCATTCTCTTCTGTCCGACTTCTAAGTATTGTTGCTCCCTAGAGTTCTGTCTACCCCCTGCTACTCTCCTCCCCTACTTAACTCTCACTGGGAGATTTTATCCACTGCCTCCGCTTTAATTATCATTCATAAACTGAAGGGCCCAAACCTCTCTCTTGAGCTACAGACCCATATGGTCAACTTCCTGAACAGCTTCAATGGGACATCTCATGGACAACTTTACTGCAACATTCAAACTGAATTCAGTGTCACCATCATCTGCCATGGTTCCTAAATTCCAGGGGTAAAGCAGATCATAAATAAATGAGGTGCCTGCAGCAAAGGTATCTGCATTAAATAAAAAACAAAAATAAAGTAATAAAAACCCCTTACATCAGACAAATTACATCTGCAGCCAAGATATGGAATGGTACTTCAATTTTCAGTCCCTGCTACGTATTCTAGTTAATGAAATGACCGCAGTCAGTGAGGTATCTGTGTGTCAACCTAAGCTTATCAACTAAATCTAAATGGTTACCAAACCCTTTTATTTTATTTCCAAAATAACTCAAATCAATCTATCTACCACACTGCTCCTTCTTGACTTAGATCCTCATCACCTTCTGCCTGACCTACAACAGTCTCCCAAGCATTTTTAAATTATAGGCTGCAAGTTATTCGATGGTGAAAACAATTTAGTGGGCTGCAACGAACATTTTAAAACAGAAAATGTCAGAATGCATTCTACATAACATGGATAAACACTGTTGTATGACATTATGTACGGGTGTACCCATGTCATTGTAACCTCTTGATTTGGTCAAAAGATCTGAAAGCAACCAGCCTAACGGTCTTCCCTGCCTATAATCTTATCGCCTCCAACCCACCTGCTTTACAGCTTCGCAATTACGCAGCAATGCCAGCCCTGTACCTAAGCTGCTCGATGACGCTCCATCGCTCTGCAATAATGTCTAGGCTCTTCGGAAGAAAAGCACGGTCCTCTGTGACCTCACCTTTACATACGTCTTCTCTTGCTGACACCCTTCACGACACGGCATGTACTTTGGCGGCCCTCTTTACACGCAGTTTCCCTAAGGTGCCTGTCTCACTCTGCTTCTGAATAGGACATTTACTCCGCCAGGAATCCAATTTCTGTTCTTATCTGCATAATGAACACTCTTCACTGATCGACATCCTGTATCTTCAGCACCACTGCTCTAAAAAGACTTCCTTGGTGAGCTGCATCTTCACTCCTAAAGCTCTGACCACTCTCTCCTTTGTACCACTTGCAAAGATCTCTAAAATAGCACATCTGATATCACTCATCACTCTCTTTCATCGACAGTATCTCCTATGAGTCAAGCTGTATGCTTTATATATATATTACATCACTTAATTTTTCTCACAGCCACCAGAATAAATATTATCTTCAATCCAAAGATGAAGAAACTAAGATTCAAATTTCCTGGTAAGTACAAATGTCTTGGTAAGAGATGGAGCTAGAATTCAATCCCATCTCTGCCTGGCTTTAAAAGCCCTCATCTTACTACTGGCCCCCAAAACAGACAGCTTTGAGAGCACTGGTACTGGTACCCTACATGCTCGGAACATGGCAGGTACCCAGTAACGTTTCATGAGTATGAATCAATACCACAAGTCTCAGTGAGTATTCCATCTGAATTTGTAAAAATACCAGCTTGAAGTCTTTACTGAGATTAAAGAGTGTCTTCTTTTTTTAGTGTATTTTTCCCATTACCATTTAGTTCCTTTATACCCTACCCCCGCAATCATGTCCATGACTCCTTTTCCCTTTTTGCTCAATCCCTCCACCCCTACTTCCCCCACCTTAGCTGTCGTCCTGCTCTCCATATTTCATTAAACCAGTTTTGATAGGGTAGATGTGGCTTATGCTGATTTCCACCCAGAACTAAGTCGATCAATTTGGGATACATTATAGGTCAGGACACTGGTCAACAGTTATGAACCTTGAAGAAACTATAGGCCACTGAGCCCAGGGTCTCCAGGCCTGTGCATACACGTCGGTACAAATTTCCTCGGGTTGCATTTTAAGGAAGCTCTTAAAGTCACTGAGAGACTGGTGTCAAGAAAAAACATGGAGGATATGAAACATGGACTACTGTTCAGAAATTCTTAAGTTCTGACCGCTGACTGAGCTCCACGTATCTACAAGCATACCTCGTTTTGGTGCACTTCCCTTCACTGTGCTTCACAGATTGTGTATTTTTTTACAAATTGAAGGTTTGTAGCAACTCTGCATCAGGCAAGTCTATTGGTGCCAGTTTTCCAACAGGCTTAGAAATAGTTAGCATATTTTTAGCAATAAATTATTTTTTAATTAAGGTATGTACATTGTTTTTTAAGACATAATGCTTTTGCACACTTCACAGACTACATTACAGTGTAAACATAACTTTTATGTGCACTATAAAACCAAAAAATTGTCTGACTGGGGTGACTACAGTATTTGCTTTAATGAAGTGGCCTGGAATCTGAAACCAAACCCATAATATCTCTGAGGTATGCCTGTAAACTGTTTCAGAATTTTTAACTTTAATTGTGGCAAAACAATACTTATTCTTTTCTGATGCTTTACTAAACGTTCCTGTGAAGATTTTTTTTTTTTGCATAATAAAACTGCTGTCTTTTAAGAAATTATTAAAAGCAAAACAAAAAATCCCTGGTACAAATAACTAGCTTAACATTAATATTTGTTTCTTAGTAAGAAAATAGTGATTACAACTGAAACTCACAGATAAAGAAAAGGAAAACGTATTTTAAAAATCCTCCCTTAAGAGTAATATACAGGTTTTAGTCCTACTTACAACAATCCAGTTCATCTGATTTGTCACTGCAATCCACATTATGATCACATTTCTTATGTTTTCCAATGCACTGACCATTGGCACAGCGGAACTGATCAATTAAACAAAGCACTGGAGAAAAAATGCAAATAGTTTTCTTATTTTTACTACTATATGATAAAGCCAAATACTACCAAGAATCGAAAAAGTACTTTGTGGGAGCAAATGAAAACAAATTAGAGTTTTAGATATATCTCTTTTTTAATTTTTATTTTAATTGTTGTTCAGTACGGTTTTCTGTCTTTTACTCCCATCCCAGTCCACTTCCGCAATGCTTCCCACCTCCCTCCCATTTCCACCCCCCTTAGTTTTTGTCCATGTGTCCTTTATACTTGTTCCTGTTATCCCTTCCCTTTTTCCCTGAAATTCCCTCCCCTCTCCCCTCTGGTTACTTTAGATATATCTTAAAAATTATTCTCAGAAATCTTTCATTGGTAGAGGGAAAAGGCATTCCAGCAGGAAATTTCCTATTTTGTTATTTTTTAAAAGTGATTTTACTTATTTTTAGAGAGAAGGGAAGGGAGGGAGAAAGAGAGGGAAAGAAAAATTGGTGTGAGAAACATCAATCAGTTGCCTCTTGCAAGTGTCCTAACTGGGAATTGAACCAGCAACCTTTCATTTTGTGGGACAACAGCAAACCAAATGAACCACACCAGTCAGGGCTCCTATTTTGTTCTTTATGTTAAATTTCATCATTCACTAATAATTCCAAAGAATTTGTGTGTGTGTGTGTGTGTGTGTGTGTGTGTGTGTGTGTTTACCATGTTAAAGGTTAATGGATTAAAGAGGAAATTATTTTACATCAAAATAAATAAATTCACTAATTCAAAGTTTATTGGAAACAAGTACTATTTTTACATACCGAAGTTCTTTTGGCCTCATTCCCCTGCTACGCTTATTAATGTGGATAAACCTTATGCATAGTAAGTGAATTAAAACAACAATTTGGAACATGTTACTATGTTTAACATAATAAGGTCAAATGTACTTGAAAACCCCAAACCTACCACTGAGCCAAAGCAATGCTCCACTCTGAATTGCAAACAACTTCACAGAAAAAGGACTTTATAACTGGGTTTTAAAGTTTTTAGATACCTTCACAGTTCTTTTCATCTGATTTATCCTGGCAGTTTGCATCTCCATTGCATCTGAGCACACCATCAATACACTGCCCACTGGTACACTGGAACTGGGACTCTGAGCACACAGGACAATTAAGCTCATCGCTGTGGTCTTCACATTCAGTAAACCCATCACATCGCCAAGCCACAGGGATACAGTCAATTTCTCCCGTGAAACAAGTAAACTGCTGAGGAGAACATGTTGGGGGTTCTTCAATAAACAAAGGGGAGGGGAGTGACAAAAATAAAATAAGTGTCACACAGAGGTACAAATACACCTGAGTGGAGCTCCTTTAACAATTAATATATATTGTACAAAACACTTCACAATAGATCAAATCTGTAATCCACCCATCTCATCTAATCAGAGAATAAAGAAACTGATACACTCCACTCTACAGTTGAATCTCAAAAATATTATATTAAGCAAGAGAATCCAGACATTAAAGAGTACATACGTCATGATTCCTTCTATAAAGTTCAATAACAAGCATAGCTAAACTACAGGGATAAAAGTCAGAACAGTGGTTACTTTTGGAAGATGAGAATCGGCTGCTAATGGACACGAGGGTACTTTCCTTAATGACAAGAGTGTATGTCTCGCTTTGGGTAATGCAGTGGCATACATTAGTTAAAACATGCTACTCACGTGTAATATGTGCAGTAAAAATAATCACTAAATACAAAGAAAAATGCAAAGGTCTTTTAAAAGACTTCTAAATAAGAGGTGATATCCTTGATTCAATTTTATCTGTGTTACCACTTCATAGAGGTAAATTTTTCTAAGATTTGCCTTATTTGAGTTAATACCAGGACCCTGACATGGAAGCATTTGCCTTTAAAAAAAAAATGGTGTGAAGTACATGTGGAAAAGCCCACCATTTAGCCATCTGAAAGTGTCCGGCGCAGTGGCACTGACCATGTGCACAGTGCAGTGCGACACGCGCTGTTCCAAGCACCAGAGCGTAGCTCTCTGCGCACACATCTGGTCTCCCCAGCCAGCCGGTTGGTCTCAGACCTTCAACTCCCCTGCAGTCCAAGTAGAGTGTGTCTTGGATACTACTACTCAATACATGTTATTTACTTTTTTAAAAAGCAGGAAAATTAAAAGAATAAAATATTCTTATAATACCACTTTTTCAATGATTTTAACGTTTGCGTGTATAAGCCTTTTCAATCTTTGCTCACAGCAATATGTATTTTATCTTTTATAGTTGAAAACACTTTTTACATCAGCTTATGATCATAATGTTTAATGCCTATATAAATTCAGTTCCCTAGTAATTTTCCTCTCATTAGAAATCAGATTATGTCAACATTCCTGCCACTACAGAGAACAGTTCTTCCCTGCAGCTGGACTGACCTAGTCAGCTACAGAACAGGCTGAATGATCTGCACAAGGAAATGGTAACACATTCACCTCCACATGACAGCTCGTCCTGAAGCAGAACCAAGTGCACAGGGCAAGAGCACCTCGTAGTGCCATCTCCTTTCACAAGGCAGATATGTGAACAGCCGCCATTATCCTGAGCACAGGGATGCTGTCCTGCAAGGAAGGGAGGGTGGGCAGACAGTTTAGTTAAAATCTATCATTCATGAATTATCGAGAAAACCAAACGTAAATCACCTTGGATTTTATTTGCACACATATATGCCTCCTTGCTCCATCCCTACACAACCTTCAAGAAAATGAGGACAATGATTTAAAAGTACAAAACACTGTCTGTACATATTTACATATAAAATATTTTAAATTATTTTAAGCAAGGTAATGACATAGCTCATTAATTTGTAGCCAGAATGCTGAGACCTAGATATTGTTCTATTTAATATACAGAAATGCTTCTAAACTATAGAGTTTAACTCAGATCTTTCTAAAAGATCAGATGATATTACTCAAAAAGTGTATTTTAATAAAGAATCCACTGATAATTAGAGTTGTTATAAGAAAAAGCTTAAGTTCACAGGGAATTCAACCATTTGGAAACAATCAAAATTATTTGCTTGGTCAACTGCAAAAGATGACCTAAAATAATACAAATGTTTCATTTCCTCATATTTGGGTTAAATTAAAAATACACAGTCTGGCAACTTTTCACACTCTGTCTCACAGGTTGTATTTAATGAAATCAGTGCTATGAATTTTCTACTTAGCTTGTGTGAAAAGCAACTGGACATCTGCCATCACAAAATGCCAGCGCCTAACGTAGACATGCCCATTCACTCTCTGACTTTCTTTTCACTGACGCATCAGCTCTGCTTCAGCGTGTGCTGATGAGACTGAGGGAGTTGGCGCACTGTCCCAAAACACACACCAGTCATTATACCAGGATACACGAACTTCACAGCAGTGTTTCTCGACCTTTAATTCCATGACACTTCTTCAAAGAAAATTTGACTTGGGGTGGTGAACACACAACATGGCAATTCCACTAGCCAATGTTACCACAATAAATGCAATAAAAAACGAATGGTAACCCGATTAGGGTTCTCAGCACAAATCCTAGAAATCATGCCTCTTCTACTACTCTGGTTACACAGCAACCCTAAAACCAAACAGAAGACAACCGAGGATGGCAAACCACTACAGCTCCAAATGGAGCTAAAGATACTTGATTCAGATATAAGAAAAATAAAGTAGTTAAAGGTAAAATATAGACCCAGAACCAGCAATGACAGAAGAGTTCTTATCTTCCATAATTTTTCAATAGACCTTACTCGGTCGAGTGCCATTTCCTCCTTCTGAGTACCATCACTCTGCCTCAAATGTTCTGCCTTTGGGCCATTACACTTTTGATGAACATACATCTCATTCTCTTTAATGTTATTAAAAATTTTTAAATGTTTTCCCATGTATAAAACCATATTTAAATGTTGAATTATAAAAAAAAGATAACTCTGCCCCCAGAAGTTTTGAAAAGCTCAAGTGAGATCTTATATCAACTGAACTTGTAACTTAGGTACTGTGTCATTATTATCTTATTTCCATCTATTACAGGTTCAGTATGAGTTATTGTACATGTCACAACACAGAATGGCAACAATGCTAACTCTCAAATTCTTAAATATCTCTAAACTTAGCTTCTAAATCCAAAGAGTGACAACATAATGAAGACTTGAACAAGCAATGGTGACCTCATTCCTCTATTCTTTCATATTCCTATTTGATTGGAAAGCACTGTGCTGAGAAGTTGAGGAGTTTTAGTAGTTCTCTCTTTAGTCCTCCATTTAATATTAGCATTCCTGGTACAATCATGTAAGACCTATAGTATTACTGGTGAGGGTACTTTTGATTTATAGACACCTATTAACAAGGAACTGGGACAAAGATGATCACCCATTTTCAAAGGTTTTCTTTAAAAGAAAAAGATATTGTTGATTATACTATTACGGTAGTCCCATTTTGTTCCTCCCCCTTATTCCCCTCTGCAGCCCCCTCCCACCAACATTCCCCCATCTTAGTTCATGTCTATGGGTCGTACATGTAATTCTTTGGCTTCTCCATTTCCTATACTATTCTTAACCTCCCCGTCTATTTTGTACCTACCATTTATGCTTCTTATTCCTTGTACCTTTCCTCCCATTCCCCACCTCCCCTTCCCTGCTGATAACCCTCTGTATGATCTCTATTTCTGTGATTCTGTTTCTGTTCTAGTTATTAGCTTAGTGTGTTCTTGTTTTTGTTTTTTTTTAGGTTCAGTTGTCAATAGTTGTGAGTTTGTTTTAAGTTTTTGATCATCTTCTATTTCTTAGATAAGTCCCTTTAACGTTTCAAATAATAAGGACTTGGTTATGATAAACTCCTTTAATTTGACCTTATCTGGGAAGCACTTTATCTGCCCTTCCATTCTAAATGATAGCTTTGCTGGATAGAGCAATCTTGGATGTAGGTCCTTGCCTTTCATGACTTGGAATACTTCTTTCCAGCCCTTTCTTGCCTGATTTCTTCTTATGGGAACTCCTTTGTAGGTAATTGTCTCCTTTTCTCTTGCTGCTTTTAAGATTCTCTTCTTATCTTTAATCTTGGGTAATGCAGTTATGATGTGCCTTGGTGTGTGCTTCCTTAGGTCCAACTTCTTTGGGACTCTCTGAGCTTCCTGGACTTCCTGGAATTCTATTTCTTTCGTCAGATTGGGGAAGTTCTCCATTATTTTTCCAAGTAAGTCTTCAATTTCTTGCTCTTCCTCTTCTCCTTCTGGTAACCCTACTATTTGGATGTTGGAACATTTAAAGTTGTCCTGGAGGTTCCTAAGCCTCTCCTTGTTTTTGTTTTAAATTCTTATTTCTTCATTCTGTTCTGGTTGAATGTTTATTTCTTCTTTCTGGTCCAAACCATTAATTTGAGTCCTGGCTTCCTTCCTGTCACTGTTGGTTCCCTGTACATTTTCCTTTATTTCACTTTGCATAGCTTTACTTCCTCTATTTTGCAACCATATTCATCCAATTCTGTGAGCATCCTGGTTACCAATGTTTTGAACTGTACATCTGATAGGTTGTCTATCTCTTTATTGCTTAGTTGTATTTTTTCTGGTGCTCTGATCTGTTCTCTCATTTGGGCCATATATTTTTTTTGGTCTCCAAGTGCTTGATACATAGTAAGGAGTGGAGCCTTAGGTGTTCGCCAGGGTGGGGCAATCCACTTCAGTGTGTTGTGGTGCTGTATGTCGGGGAGAGGTCCTAGAGGGAACACTGCTACTTGCTCAGCTCTCAGCTGGCTTTCAGTCACTTCCCCTGCTACCCACAAGCAAATTGGGTCCTTCTGGTGCTGATTCCCAGGTGGGTGGGTGGGTTTGTATACATTCTAGGGCCCTGTGGGTCTCTCCAACAAACTCTTCTGTGAGGCTGGGAGTTCCTCCCACCGCTGCCTCAACCCCCACAGAATTTTTCGATCAGAGGTTTTGAGGCTTTATTTCCCCTGCACTAGAACCCTGAGTTGTGCTGTATCTCTCACTGCCCAGTTGTTCCTCCTGGTTTATCCAGCCACTCTGCTAGCCACCACCTCGCCCGGTTTGCCTTGGTCTTCCAGCCACTGCCTTGCTGTGCGTCCTCTCTGTCCAGCTGCCCTTCTCTGCCCCTTCTACCCATCTGGATGAATGTGTCTTCTTTGACTCCTTGGTTGTCAGACTTCCATACAGTTTGATTTTCTGGCAGTTCTGGTTATTTTTGTTGTTGAATTTTTTTCGTTATCCTCCTTTTGGTTGTGTGAGGAGGCAAAGTACATCCACCTATGCCTCCATCTTGGCCAGAAGTTCAAGTTTTCAATAAGATAAAAAGAATATTTATGGCTACTTTTCTAAGCTGAGAATTGAAAACTGTATTCAAGAGGGAAAAAAAACAAGCATGTATTAAAGCATTGTATTCAATTTTTGCACACTAAGTTTTAGTTTGTTTTGCTTTTGCTAAAGAATAAAGTTAATCCATGATAACTATATTCATCATTATGTAAATATAACTTTTGTTTTTGTTTGAATTATGAGGTATACAGAGAACCAAAGAAACATATGCCTCATACCAATATTCTTAAAGAGGTTGAAAGAGAAAGAGGAGAGAAGGAAAAGACATAATAAGCAGGGCCTTTGTTGTACCTGGGGAAATTTCTGAAAAGGAGTAAGATCGTTCCTTTACCCCACTCCTATTTTATAAGGAAAAGATGTTTAATTTGAAAAAGCTCCCAGGTAAGTTTAGCATGAAGATAAAAAATCAGAAAACCTAACAGTACATGAAAAGCTTCAGGATAAAGTGGTAAGAAGATACAAAAGAATATCTTATTTTTAGTTTAATTTCTTACAGTAAATACAAATCCTACAACTAGCAGTACACCATCAGCACTTACTATATTCCTGAAGGTTCAGCTCCTTTACTGCGTGAATGTCACTGAGCTGAGCAATTCGAGCTTGGACTTTGGTTCTACCCTCTCGACCTGTCATGTCAATTTTTTCAATCATTTGCTGCTGCTTATCAATCCAGTATAGCCAATTTTCAAACACAGTCAGTCCCACAGGTTGCAAGATATTGGAGTCTTCTAACACTACTCGGTTGGCACCTTGGAAAGAAGAACATTGACCAAAAATAATTCATGTGGGTCAAGTCATACATTCAACAATTATTTACTGAAAATTAAGATTCTAAAAGTTCTGAAAAAAATAAAATAAACTCTCTACTACCAAACTTCAGAATCATTCTTAGAAGATATACACATACCAGAAAACAGACAATAGACTAGACATTCAAGTGCAATCAATAGCAAGTAAGTCCAATACGCAGCTGTCTTCTAATTCACAGAAACGTAGAAAAGAACTTAGAGCAGTTTTTGAATGATTTTTAAAGCTGAGTCCATTTTTCAAATAAAATTTTACGGAAAGCTCTAGCATATAAATACAGAAGCATGTGTTAAATGCATTCTAGTATAAAAGGTTCTGTGGGAGGCTAAAAATGTGAAGCAGAAAAAGATCCTATGATAAAAATATATATTATTGGTGACTATATAAAGAAGGAAAAAAGAAAAAAACCCTGCCAATATTACACTAAACTTTCTCACAGAACACAGAAAAAGGGGAAACATTTTAATGAGGCAATGTAACCTTGACAGCAAAACTCCAAGTACATTGTAAGAAAAGAAAAGCATAGGGTATTCTTTCTCATGGACATGGATGCAAACGTTTTAAACAAACAATAGCATGTCCAAATCTATCGACGTATATCAAAAGGATACCATATTATGCCAAGTTTGCTTTAGTCTAGCAAACTAGAAACAGAAGGTAACTCTCTTAATCTGATAAAAAAAGTTATCTACAGAAAAACCTTAGCAAACGTAATACTTAATCACAAAGTATTAAATGCTTCCCCCCAAATCAAGAAGTAAAACCAAACAAAAAAACCCAAAGCTTCCATTATCATTATAATCACCACTGCTTTGGGGGTCCCAGGTAGTATAATAAGGCAACAAGGAAAAGGACTGGAAAAAAATAAAACTCATTATTTGTACACAAATGATTCTGTAACACAGAAAACCCTAAAGAAACCATAGGAGACAAGCTCAGGATATCAAGGTGGGGGATGGATGCGGGAACAGATGGACTGTATTTGTATGTTCCAGCTATAATCACAAAATAAAGTCTTAAAAATTTAAAATACTCTTTAACACTAGCATTCAACAGCATTAAATACCAAAAAACTAATAAAAGATGGGTGACCTCTACACAGAAAACAAGAATAAACATTGAGGGAAATTAAGGTTCCAAATAAATGGAGATAAACCAGTGTTCATGGTTTGGAAGACTAATATTACAAAGAAAACAATTCTACTAAATTGACTTATAAATCCAAAGCAAACCCAGTCGAAGTTCTAGGAATGCTATTTCCAATGTTTTGCCACTGGAAGCGGTGTTGTGTGAATATTCTTGCGCACGTACCAGAACATGTCTCTGTGGGCTAAACACAGCAGTGGAACTGCTATGTAATCTGGTGCATATCGATTCAGTGTGAATAGACAGATCCGAGATGCTCCCCAAAATGATTGCATCAATTTAAAATTCCCACCAGAAGTATAAATGAGAACTGGTATTGTTAGACTTCTAAATTATTACCAATCCAATTGTTTTATAAGTATATCCCATTATTTGTAAAATCTGCATTTCTCTGTTTGATATTGAGGTTAATTTATTGGTCCTTCATGTTTCTTATCTGAATTACTACTCATAGTCTTTGCTCACTTTTCTATTACTGATTTCTAGACATTCTTTATTCAGAACAAATTTGGGGAGGGATACAACGGCTTCAAAATTCAAATGTTTTATTTCAAGAGAGAGGAGGAGGAAGCAATGTTCAAAAGCAAATATGGCTAAACAGTAAGATCTGACAAAGTTGAGTGGTAGGAACTCTGTGCTTTCTCCATGTCAGAACCATTTCATAATTAAAGGTGGAAAAAAATACACGGAAAAAAATGAAAGTTAATTCATTAAAGTGTTAAGTAACAATGATGGTATGAATTTTCCCTTTTTTGTATTTTCTAAACTGTCTCTAATGAACATGTTACTCTTACAACCAAAATAAGCATCATAAATGAAGAGAAATGGAGAAAGGAGAGAAAGGGGAAAATATCTTTAATACTAATAAAAGAGTTAAAACATTGATATAAAAAGCAATTACACAAATTAAAGGTGATATAAAAGATATAGGTCATCAGATGAGAGGAAAAAATACATCATACTAAGTAAATATGCACACACATGCAAATATGTCCATGACTATCTGAAATCAGAGAAGGTAAATGAAATGGAAGCATTTGAACCTGTAAAGACAATATTTTTTGTTTCTTAAAAAAGTACAAATGTATTTAAACATATAAAAATTCAAATGATACAGAAATAAATACTATTAACATATTAATATGCTACCCCTTCAGACCTTTTTCAAAGTATATTTGTGCATTTCTAAAGGAATAAACAAACATGTATGCCCATGTTCTTAAGAGTGCATATATATACTATGCATCTATACATGTATACACACATGTATATATAGTATAAATATTTTTGGAGGGCAATTTGCCAATAAACACAATACCTATGAAATATTTTAAACAAAATTAGATCGTAATAAACAACTTAGTTTTTAAAAATCATCTCTCCATGCCACTGCACACAGATCTACCTCATTCGTTGGAATGATTGTACTATTCCGTACATGAGATACTGAATGTACCAAGGTCTGTCCAGAAAGTATCCATCCCCAGCCACATAATATGAAAGAGGCATTTATTGAAGAGGATACAAGATACAGGAGACACTGTACATAGGACAATGATGCCTCACGATTCATCCCCAGTTCTGGCCATTGCTAGTTCTTTGAACCAAGTCATTAGCAACTGCAGCATGATGTTACTTCTGCTCTGGTAGCAGAAGCTGCGGAATGAACTTTTCCACAACACACTTCATGCCAAGATCCTGTGTCAAAATCTCAGACACAGTAGTTTTTAGAATCCCCTGCCCAGCTTCTAGTTCTCTCACTGTCAGTTGCCGATCTTTGTTGAGAGAAGCCTGTACATGTTCAACGTTCTCAGGTGTTCTGCTTGTTGCAGGCCTTCCAGAATGTGGACCGCTTTCAACAGGTTCTTGACTATGTTTGAAGCATTTATGCCACACTTTTACTTGTGCTACACTCATTGCATCATCCCAGAAAGATTTCTGAATCATCCAAATAGTTTCCACAGAGGAATGTTCAAGCTTAATGCAAAATGTGATGCAGATTCATTGTTCTACTCATTCAGCCATTTCGAATGCGATGGCCACA
>PVKM010015023.1:0-28376 GCA_004027735.1 Carollia perspicillata | reverse complement strand
GCTTGTTTCAGGCCTTCCAGAACATGGGTCACTTTCAACAGGTTCTTGATCATCTTTGAAGTGTTTGTGCCACTCTCTTATTTGCACTGCACTCTTGCATCATTCCCGAAAGCCTTCTAAATCATCTGAATAGTTTCCACAGGAGAATGGTCAAGCTTAAAACAAAATATGATGCAGATTCATTGCTCTTCTTGCTCAGTCATTTTGAATGCAACAGCCACACAGTATGCATATTCACTCAGTGGGGTCTACCGCCCCCACTGACTAGTACAGTGAGTGACGTTGTCATTGTTCACACATACACGGTCCAGTCCACTCTCCTTGGCTGCCATGTAACATCAATGTCACACAAACTATTCTTGTTATATTAACAATGGCTGGGCTTTTTCCAGACAGACCTCGTATATGGTGCTAATATTAGTAATATAAATTTAGGAGAAAAAAATTTTTGTATTTTAATTTTTTAATTGTTCAATTACAGTTGTCCTCATCTTTCTCACATTGCTCTCCCCTGCCTTGTGCTCCAACCCCTCTCCCACAAAGGGAAGGGAACTACTAGCCATTGGAATCTACCAAATGCTTAATACTGGATGATTTATTCCAATATTACCGTGAGTATTTTCTTTACCACATTTACCAGTGTTCGTTTGATCATTTATATAGATGTCCAAATATACACTCACTAGATCTAAACTCTCTCTTTTGGGAGTGCACCAAGACTTATGGCATTACTAGAAAGCCATTTTTTTCTTTCTTCCCTCCTCCTCTTTCCTTGCCTCTCTCTTTTTCATGCCTTGGGGATTTTAGGCACTTGATCAAGTCTTTTGCTGGCACTGTAAGTCCTCAGCTTTCAACTCTGCCCTTGGCTAGCTCCTCTAGTCCCTCAGTTTATAAGGAGGTACAGCCAGTCCCCTGCAAAGAGGGATTTGTAATCGGGTCCAGAACTCAGGGTGTCCAGGAAATATTAAAAATATGGGATGTCCTCAGTCCCACAAGTCTGAACTGGGGGATGAGACACATGGAGCAGGGCTTTTGAGAGCTGTTTTGCATAGCAACAGTTTTGCAAATAACCTCTGGCATGGTCATTTAACATATCTATAACCTTTAACTGGTTTCATAGATATGTTAAATAGCTGTGGGTATGCTTTGAGCCAGGGGGATGGGAGTGACTTCTACCCAGGATGTAACTGGGAGGCAAGTCCTCCTGGTTACAGCACCTGCATGAGAGCTTGGAGATGATTGGCTCCACACCATGGGCCACGCCTGCCCAAACTTACTATGGCAGCCCAGTAAGGCTGGAAGAGTACAGGAATGCTGACAGGTGTCACTGATTGTGGGAGGAGTTGGAAATGGGGCTGCAGAGGAAGATTGGCTCTGGGGCTTAAACTCAGGTAAGGCAGCTATGCTGGATGGTGGGGACCATGGGGCTTTAGTGAGAGTCTGGACCATGAGGCTTTGTTGGCTCCCTTTTGCTATGTGGCTTAGGAAGCAAGAAAGACCTTGCTACGAAGGAAAGTGGTGAAAGGACTCTTGTTGGTGGGCCATGAGAAGGTGCCACATGGATCTGGATTAACTGGAGATCACAGTAGCGACACAGCTGATGGTGCCGGAAACCGAGAGGCTGCCTGAACCATGGGTTGCTACTTCTTTTCCTGAGATGCGGTACCCTGGACTGGGCGAAGGGGAGAAGGAAGGACTGTGTGCATTTGTGCGTTTCTAAAGGACTTCAGTATTTTAATGAAAACATTAAGTCATTACTCTAAGTCTGTATAACTTTTTGAATAAATAATTACTTTCCTTTTCACCAATCTCTGGCATTGAGAGACATCTTTCCCTGGTGGTTGGTAAGGTGAACCTAGTACAGGAGGGAACCCCAGAGCACAAGGGGGGGGTCTATTCAGTACTAGTATATCATTCACCACCACCCCAGGTCTGTTCTGTAACAGTTCTCCAATTACTACTCTTTGCTTTAATGGGAGACAATATCTCTGAGAGGAGCCCTTTGTCCACTAAGAATTGATAAAAGTAGAGAGAAGAATTAAACATATTTGGTAAGTTTATACAAGAATCTTGATTCTAAAAACAGCAATGTGGAATTGATGACAGACAGTATTACTAACTGATTAAAAAGTGCTATGCAGTGTTCTACATGTTTTATGTGAATTACCTTCTTAAATTCCCATAGCTATTATCTGGAATAATTACTATTATGAGGCCTGTTTTAGAGTTTGGGATGCTGAGGCACAAAGAGGTCAAAAAGCAGTAACCCTGGACTCAAAAACAGGCCATTTGAGTCCAGTGTTATCCAAGCGCCATATTTTATTAGTCTTGTGTTCTGGCACATTTCATACAGAATCCCCTTCTTCCTTATACTTGAAGGCAGTCATTTAGGTTGGGGACCCCACCCCCATAGTCCGTTAGGATCCAGGCCTTGCATCAGGCGAGCAAGCAAAGCTCTGCTTGCGTTACTCCGCCTCTTGTCCCCATTCCCTGTCTGTGGAAAAATTGTCTTCCACAAAATGTGTTCCTGGTGCTAAAAATGTTGGAGATTTAGGAAGAAACAAAAGCCAAGTATTCTTTCTGTCATGTAAACACATATGAGGGGAAACTTCAAAAAACAGAATTATCTTCTGGAGGGCAGGCCCCTTGTGGTACAGGCTTCCCCTGCTAGGTGAGTGTTCTGGGAACCCATCTGTGTCAGCACACCAGCTGGCGTTGCTGTGAGAGGCTGTGTGGCTTCAGTAAATTTTTTTCTGCCTATTTTGTGTTGGGTGATTTACAAGTGCACCTGCTCACACTGCACTGAGTGTTCGGCAGTTTTTGACCCAAAAAAGCATGATCCCCATGCCCCACCCTCCCTGTTCACCTGATCTTGCCCCAAGCCACTTCTTTTATTTCCCCAGGAAAAAAAATTCTCAAAGGGAAACATTTTGCTGATGTGGGAGAGGTGGAAACAAAAACAGCAGAAGCACTAATAAGCATAAAAATCAATGAGTTCAAAACTGTTTTGAGCAGTGGAAAAAAATGTCTCCACAGGTGTACTGCACCAAATGGAGAATATTTTGAAGGTGACTGAAATTTAAACATGTAAGAACAAATACACAATTTTCCATGAATAAATTCCAGTTTTGGGGGTTTTCCCTCATACAACTATGTGTTCTTCCTCCTTTGTGGGAACAAATACTATAAGTATTTTCATCTCCGTCTCTTCCGAGCCATTCCATAGAACACTGCTAACAGGTCCATAGAAGATGTCAGAACATCGATCTCGTTCTTCGTGTGAAAGCCTGACTCTCATTTGGTTCCTCCCTTATCAGATAAAATAGACTAAAACTCCAACTGAGTACAGCATGCTGTTGCTTTTTCAGAAACTGTTGCAGTCCTTTATATACTATTTCATTAGTGTTTTCAAAAAATATTTATAACTCTGTAACAATTGAAATATCCAGTAAATTCCTATAATATATTGAATTTGTTTGCATTCTTCCAGAAAAGTCCTTAAACTTGTTAGGTAACTTTAAACATTATATCTTGAGACAAATTATTTTGTTTCTCAGGATGCACCTGACAGTCATTCATCCTTACCAAAAGGAAGAAGAAAAAATAGTTTACGTACAATGAAAGTAATTGTAAACATTACCCAAGTGAACAAACAAATGCCAAGGTCAATGAAAAAGACACAACTGCAATACACCACTGTCTTATTTCTTTTTGAAAAGGAAACATTTCTAAAATAGTATCTAAAAGAATTTTTGGTAGTTCTACACACATTCTTTATGTTGGAGGAAAGAACTAATGAAGTGAATATATAATTACAAAGGGTGCAGAAGAGGAAATTCACACTCAAATCGGAAGTTTCAGAAAAGGGCTCAGAGTTCAACTTCAGATAAGGCTGATATATTAAATTTTAATTTGCAAAGTCGGAAAAAGAGCAAAATGTATTCAACGATTTTTCTTTAGGTTACATTTCTTTTTCTTTAAATAATTTGAGTTTCCAAAATCAATCACATTAATTAATTTATAACATTTACTCACCCGTATTCACTCTTTGTTTCCATAAACCTGGCATCTGGTCATTTCTTATTCAGTATTTCCACAAATTAGCATGCCTGTGCATGTTGCTCTTTTCTTTCTACACATCAGTTTGTAATATTAAAAATAATTGTCAAACTAGAGCACCATCTTTCGTGTTTCCTACAGCAGCTGCCAAAAATGTGTTTCACCAGCAGTTTAACAAGGCCAACACCTGGCACATAGATAGTTTCACTTGAGATAACACACAAAAAAGCTATTTTTACTGACATGACTCTCACATAATTATATAGAAAATAATCCTGAAATATCATAAGTGTGCATTACTAGATAATTAACTTTTGCATGTATAAAAGTACATACGTAAAATTTATCTGTAATATCATATCTGACTCGTTAATGTAGGCTAAGAGTGAAGAGTATGTTATCCTAGGTAAACCCTACGATAGGAATACAGTAAAAATGTTTTGTTAGGTACATACAACAATGGATTATTAAGTCAAATATCAAATATATAGCATATTAATCGTAAATAAAGACTAAAACTGTTTCATATTCATGCCTTCCACTAGTTTAAGATCTTGAGCAAATTAACCCCAACTGGCGTGGCTCAGTGGATCAAGCGAGCACCAGCCCGTGAACCAAAGAGTCATCTGTTCAATTCCCAGTCAGGGCATATACCTGGGTTGCCAGCCAGGTCCCCAGTAGGGGGCGAGTGAGAGGCAACAACACACTGATGTTTCTCTCCCTCTCTTTCTCCCTCCCTTCCCTTCTCAAAAAATAAATAAATAAAATCTTTTTTTAAAAAAAGACCTTGAACAAATTAGCTAATCTCTCTACACTCGTTTGTAAAATTAAGAAAACAACAGTATCCTTCACAACGCCCTAGCATTGCTGTAAGGTGATTTAAAAAAATTGTTGAAGGAATTTTACAATGTTTTACACATAAAGGGACAATAAACATTAGCTATAATTAATATGTTTTTCCCATCATTACTATGATCCTAAACTTAGGAACTAATTGTCTATAACACTGGAATCTTCTTTGTCAATATTTTCATATATTCTTCTCTTCAGTAAATTGATTCTATTCCTTTTTTCTGTTCTCCATGTGTCCCAGATAAAACATATACGCATTCCATGAATATCATGGCACACAATTAAGTTAGAACTTCCAAATCTACTTTCAAATTCATTCAACTACTCATCTTGAAGTATCTTGAAAGATCATGGAACTTTTACTAGATATGATTTTCAAGATATCTTTTGAGTCCCTTGAATTCTTAATATTGAGAAGAAGAGAATGTCTCCCAACTTCATAATTTTCATTTGAGTATCTCCTAGAAATACATTTATAGTTTGAAAGCTAAAATACTAAGTGACAGTAGCACTTTTGCTTCCAGTATGGCAGAGTATGATCCTTTGAAAACCCTATGGCAGATAACAACTGTAACTCAGGATAAAACACTACAAATAAACAAACAAACAAACAAAAACATATCTGAGGAGCTGGAGAATGAACATTTTAAGATAGATTTTGGAGAGTACTCCAAACTTGGAAGAAAAGCTCAGCTAAAGTTGAATTTCCAGGTTTTTTTCCGAGGGTTGGCCATAATAATACTCAGAACTAAGTTACCGTTACTAGAACTAAGAAGTGAATGCAGTGGTGAAGGTGAATTTTATGTTTCAACTTGACTAGATACTGGGGTGCCCAGATGTTTGTCTAAACGTTTAATTCTGTGTGTATCTGTGAGGATGTCTCCAGGTGACATTCACACTTGTATAATAGACTGACCAAAGCAGATCATCATCCGCAGTCTTAGTTGGCATCGTCTGATCTATTGAGGATCTGAATACAACAAAAAGATGAAGAAGGCAGAATTGCTTCTGTGACTGACTTGAGTCTTCTGCCTTTAGGCTGGGACTTACACCATCATTCTTCCTGGTTTCTGACTTGCAGGAGACAGACTGTGGGACTTCTCAGCTTCAATATTGTGTGGGCCATTTTTTATGATAAAATTCTGTTCATGTAGATATATATCCTACTGTATCTGTTTCACTAGAGAGCCCTAATACAGTCGCATTATTAAGGTAAAAAAAAGTCAGTCATATTTTATATGCTATCAGCAAACAACTAGTTAGTAAGATATAAAAATTCATTTGCAAGAGCATAAAAAACTTACAATTTAGGGAAATATTTACATTTATACCAAAATCTAGAAAACATGGATGAAAGAAATTTAAGAACTAAATAAATGAAAAAGATGCTATGTTTACTAAGCAGAAAATTCAGAATTATTTAATTATTAATTCTCTCCTAATAGATCCATAGGTTGAAAGCAATTACCCTAAAATTCCAACAAGCTTTCTGGAGAAAATCGATAAGCTTATTATAGGAGTTATACTGAGATAAAAAATACCCCAAAGCCAAAGTAATTTTATAAAAGAAAATGAAATTTGATGACTTACTCTATATAACATAAAGCTACAATAATCAAAGCTTTGTGGTATTAGTGTAACAAAGGATATATAGCTCGACTGAACAATATCAAATGCAGAAAGAGATGTACAAATATATTGTCTTAAGATTTCAAGGAGAGAAGAAAAAAGACAACAAGGAAATATTTTTTCAGGATATTATTCTTAAATTTTTTGATGGAACAACTGTATGTATAAAAAAATCAACCCTAACTTTGTAACATACACAAAATTCACTCAAGAAAAAGAATAAACCTAAATGTAAACCTTTTTTTAGAAGTACACTTTTTAAAAAATATTTTTTAAAATTTATGTTTAGAGAGCAGCAAGGGAAGGATAAAGAGGGGGAAAGAGACATTAATGTGTGGTTGCCTCTCACTTGGGCCCCACCGGGAACCTGGCCCACAACCCAGACATGTGCCCCAAATGGGAATCGAACTGGTGACCCTTTGGTTCACAATCCCATGCTCAATCCACTGAGCTACACCAGCCAGGGCCTAAATGTAAATCTTAAAACTATAAAACTTTGACAAGAAAGCTGAAGAGAAAATCTTCACAGCCTTGCACTAGGGGAAGATTTATTTGGTAGGAATCATAAAACAACAGGGTGGGGATTGTCTGTGGGAGCAGGGGTAGGGCTGGGCAGAGGAAGGCAGAGGGGGAAAAATTGGGACATTTTTAGAAAACAGAAAAACAATAAAATATTTATTAAAACTAAAAAATAAAATGTTAGAAATTGGTCTTTATTAAATGTGAAGTATTTCTCTTGAAAAGACATCATCAAGAAAATGAAAAGAAAGTCACAGATTGGGGTAAAATATTCATAATACCATATCTTACAAAGGGCTTTTATCTATAATTTATAAAGCACTTAAATTTGGAAAAGAGATTCAATAGGAAATGCTTTTCAAAAAAGAAGATATATATATTAGCTAAACAAATAAAGATATTCACATAATTAGTCATGAGGGAAATATGAATTTAAACCGTAATATGATGCCATAAAATAGGTGTTAGAATGGCTAACATTAAGAAGCTTGCAAATACCATATGTTGGCAAGGGTGTGGAATAACTGGCACTAGCATTTATCTCTGTAAAATAGTACAAGAGTTTAGGAAAGTTTGGCAATTAGGGAAGGAAGTTAATGATGGACCTACTATAAGACCCACTCATCCGGTTCCTCATTATTTGCCCAAAAGAACTTAAATTATATGGCTGCACAAAAATGTGGACAAAAGTGTTTATATAAATTTTATTTATAATAAACAGAATCTAGCAAAAATGCAAATGTCAATGAATAAGTAGATAAAATGTCGAATATTTGTGCAAAGAAGCAAATGACTGATGTGCTTGTCAACACAGATAAATCTCAAACTTATGCCAACGGACAGAAACCAAACACAAAAGACTACATACACTTCTATAAAAAATGTTAAGTCCAAACTAGTTTATAAGGATAAAAAAACAAATCAGTGGTTCCTTGGTCAAGGGCAGAGAAACACTGGGACTGCAAAGGAGCGAGGGTGTGGAGTCAGCCTCCAAAATGACCTACACAAATTCTTGCTTCAAGCATTCACACTCTTGTGGAATCCCCTCCCCTCTTGTATGTGGAATCATACAAGGACCAAATCTGTATGATTCACTGTAGGGAGTCAGCTGCCACGTCGTGAGGAAATCCAGGCACTCTGAGGAGAGGCCCACAGAGCAAAGATGTGAGTTCATTTACCATCAGCCATATGGGTGAACTACCTTGGGCACGGGTCACCCAGCACCAGCCAGCTTTCAGGTGACTATGGCCGGGTCAACATTTTGATAGTAACTTCATAAGAGACTCTGAAACATCACCAACCAGCTAAGGTGCTTTTAAACTACTAACCCAAAGAAGTGTGAGATAATAAATATTTGTTGTTTAAAGTCACTAATGTTCGGGATAATTTGTTACATAGCGATAAAGAGCTAATACAGATTTTGGTAATAGAATTGGTATGTTACTGTTAACAAACACTTAAAATGTGAGCACTGCTTTGCAACGTGGCAGTGGACACTGAGGATATAACAAACACTTAAAGAGCCTTGAACACATTATCCATAAAATTTGGGCATAGGTGAGCTATCAGTGAGGACATAAAGGAGAGTAAGAAGAACCTTATTAGATACCGGAGCAGAGGAATTTATAGTGGCAGAGAGTTCGGAAAGACTGCTGTTACCTGTAGTAATGTAGAAGTTAGAAAATGCACCTAATTAGCCAGGTGATCTATCTCAATGTGGTTATAAGTCTATTAAAATTTATAGGCTATCTTGTCCTTTCATTGATCTTTTACCTATATATAAATTTGAGTTTATAGACCCTTGAAATGTTTGGGCGATTCTCTGGGTTCCTCCTCTTCAGATAAAACCATTGCTCTACTGACAATACCTTTTATTTTTTTAAATGGTGGTAAAGATGTCATAGAAAACCCACTGGAAGTCTTCAAAATGCCAGTGTTTAAATGTTAAATGAATGCCCCATAAAAATATACTAAACTAATTTATCAGAAAAATAACTCATTGTCTATGCATTATTTATTGAAAGACAGAGGGAATAATCAGGGCAAATTAAAATAATTATATTTATTACTATTTATTTATTGGTATATAAAGAACATATAAAAACCACTAAATGATAAATTAGAACATTGTGAAAAAGATAAAATAATTCTTATCCTGAACTCATTTATTTTAAATAAGTGAAACAAAATTAAATAGACAATTACAAAATAAACATTTCATTTTTAGGGGGGGTTATGTTTATTTAGTTAAATATATTAGTTTTTTAAATATTATAAACTATAATATTGTAATGTATATTCTGTTCCCAGTGACAAGAGCATTAGATTATTAGCTTTACTAAGAGAAAGAGATGTTATATAATTATTTTCTTGAACTAATATGTCACAGTGATTTGAGGAAAAATAAATCTTTCTCATGGAATTTAAATGGAATGATATTCGTATAATTTGTATTATTTTATTTTTAACTATGTAGAAATGAAAAGCCACTGAGGATGAACTTATAAATAACTATATAACCTTATCACATAGGAAATAATTTGAAAAGAGTGAAGGGTCAAGTTGTTATAAATTAAAATATATTTTGGGTTTCTAGCATCTAAACTTAGAATTAAGAGTTAAGATTATTCACAGATGTTGTGGAAGGAAAATGAACCATCCTTGCCTTGTCGTGTGCTCTACATTTATTAGAGGAATCATATTCAAAATTACAGAAGTCTGATACTTAGTATACTCAGATAGTGGAGTAGATGTAGAGGTGATTTCAGACAGGTACAGTATGTTTACCACTCTTCTTCCCATATTCTTAAAGCAAGAATGGTTGTATGTGACCAGAGATATGCATAAATTTTCTTCTTTTTCATTCCCCAAAAATGGTTTTGGAACTTTGGTCTCAGGCAAACATTTAAAAATTTCTCTTATTGTTATTCTATTACAGTTGTCCCAATTATTTTGTCTAGTAGGATTTCTCAGCATTAATATCATTGGCATTTGGGCCTGAATAATTTTTATTTTGAAGGACTGTCTCTTGCATTAAAAAATGTTTAGCAGCATCCCTGCTCCCTACCCATTAGATTCCAGTAGCACCCACCATCCCACCATCCCCCAGTTATTTCAATCCAAAATATCTCCAAAGTTTGTCTAATGCCTCTGGGTGCAAATTCCTCCTCCTCCCCTTGAGAACCATTGCTCTAGAGTAGAAAAGAGAAACATCAGGAAGAAAGAGATGTGTCTGTTTTCCCTGTGATACACAAATGCTGGCCACTGAGGGTTCACAGCAAGACCTTAAAGAGTTGGTTAGAACTGAATTCAAACCTCAATATCAAATAAATTTCTTGCATACAAAAATACTGTTATTTCCCTTTTGTACTTATTTATTTTTTGCTATGAGGATTGGCACAATATAGAAAGATCCTGCTGACACTAGACGGTTGGCATAGTTTAATTTATAAACTTTGGGAAATTATCTGAATTTGCATTGGTCCATGACTTGGACTGAATCACATGGCAAGGAAATAACCACAATGAAACCTCGGTTCTTGAACATCTCCCATCTCGAGCAAATTGGTTCTTGACCAAGTTGTTCCAGAAAAGTGCCTGTTATTGAACAAAACTTCGGTTCTCGACCTGACAACTCTTTCATGCTGACATCTTATGAACAGTTAGGCGTCTCTCAGACGACAACACAAAAAGAGAGCGTGCAGACATGAATATGACTTGGGTTTTGAAAAATCCCTTCTCGAATAGCCTTCCAGAAAATTTAAGCTTGAAAACCAAGGTTCCACTTAGAAATTTTAAAATACTTTAATGATTTTCTTTCCTAATGATCACATTTACTCCTATATCTTTTTATGTTACTCAGCTATTCCCCAAAGTGATTCGTAATGCATCACGCATTTCCAATTAGCTGCAGTAGACCGCATGCTCTCTGACGGCAGGGACTCTCTGTTGTCTGTGAACAGCACTGCTCTCCTCACCCAGGACTGCCAGGACCTTTCTGTCTTGCTGCTCTTGTATCAGGTTCAGAAACATTAATCAATAATGGCACTTTTTTCCCCAGTGACCCCTTCTCAACCTCAGAATCATCACCACTCAAAGAAATCTCTGTGAATTTATTGTAATTCACCTATAAAAATATACTCTTTAATTTGTTGTCCAAAAGATACTGATAGACAACAGCTAACATTTGCAATGTTCTTTAAAAGTTAAAAAAAATAAATAAAATGTTTAAAGTTTCAAAATACTGTTGTTATTTATAAAAAGAAAGTTTTGGTATATTCTCATGAGTGATATTAAGGAATGTTAAGTTCTTGTGACTTGCAATCTGCAAAGACAGTCCAAGTTACCTCTTTATTCTACAAAAGAGCTTCCTTATCCTCACCCTTAAATAAGACCCTATTTAAACCAGAATGAACTATGATGCACTCTGTATATTCCCTTTATGGTATTAAGAATACTCTTAATTATTTTGCCAATTTGTTCATTGATTGAATGTTTATCTCCAAACAGCCTTAAGGGCAGGGCCTTTGTTTAAATTAATTTTATTTGTAAATTTTGACACATAACAAATTTGTTTAGGTGAATTTCAGTGAATCAAATATGCTAAATCTCTCCATTTTAACTAAGCATGCCATTTGTATATAGCAGGAATCTTAACTAGAAATCAAGCAGTCCTTATCTCCAGTTTGTAATTATCCTGTTGTGCTTAAAGAACAGCTGACATCAGAGCTCTGGGGTGGATAGGACTGCTTGGGGTCTCTTTAGTTGAGGGTCAAAGGAGGAAAACAAACCACCAGCAAACTCCACTTAGAAAGATGTCTCACAGACAGAGAAGAGAAAGGATACTGAGTATAGCATTTACCTTCCTGAGTTATTGTGCAATCTGGTACAGCCCTTGGGAATTCTTGTCTGAATCCTTCAGAGAAACTATCAGCAAAAACTACAAGATCTAACAAGTGAAAAAATGTACACCATTATGACATCGAAAATAAACCCAATAGAAAAAGAAAACCATGAGACTCTGAGAGCCCAAGCCTCTCCGCATGGGAGCTTAGGTAACAGAGTAACACCCTAAGGAGGGGGAGAGGGTTTCTCTGTGGAGAAGGTCACATGCTTTGGCTCATGTAGGGCTCTAGAGAACATGGTGTTGACATATTAGCCATGTAAAAGTGTAAATTGGCAGAGACCAGCCTGTTTCTGCATTGCAGGCAATAAATGACTTGGTGGCAACAGTGACAGAAGATGGCAGCTTCAGCAGCAGCAGGAAGAGTTGCAGAGCTGCTGGACAACAGCTTGTGACTTGCAGCCTACAAGGACAGTCCAGTCTGGGGAGCCACAGTAAGATAGAGGGACAGTCACATGTGCCACGGGGCAGCCAAAAGCCTGTGTTCATATGCGTGTGTAATAGCTCTGAAAGACTTTTCCTTTTTCAGGAAGATGTGGCTTTGGAAACGGAGGCTGGGAATGGCTGAATTGATTTAATTTTTTGATTTCCTTTTTTAACAGCACCCTAAGAAAACACATACAGCTAGCTAGTTGACTACTTTGATTGAATTGACAAAAGAAGCCTAATGAAAATCACATTACAAATGAATAAAGCTAATGGTTTTATTTAACTGATTGATCCCCCAGCCAAAATAGTCACTCTGGTGATATGTCTTTTCTTAATTTCTAGACTGAAGAAAAATAATAGATCTGGACTGATTTCCATTTACTAATTTACATTATGATTGAGAACTTATCTGCCTTGCTAGGTTTTGGAAACAGACTGCTAGAAAGACAGAAAAGAAGCTTGTTCTCATAAAATTTACACCCTAGTGGAGAAACAAGGAAACAAATAAACAAATTAGTTAATTTCAGGTGAAGATAAGTAAAAAGCAAAAATAAAAAATCGATTGGCATGTTAGTTACTGGGAGGCAAGGTGTCTAATTTACAATGGGCTTAGGGGGAGATGTTCTAAAGAACCTAAATAATGAAATAGAGTCAGAGAAAAATCTGGCGGATTTTTATTCTGCAAAGAAGGAGGGCTGAGTGCGAAGGCCGAGAGAGAGGAAAATGTTGGCATGTTCCAAGAAGGAAAGAGAAGTCAGCATGATTGGAATTCAGTGAGACAGAGAAGGGAAAGAGATCAAGTTATAGAGAGAATCAAGGGCAGATTTCATGCGACTTTAAGGATGATAAAAATAAGTATAGATTTCATTTTGAATGTGATGGGAGGCCATCAAAAGACTTGAAGCAGGGGAGTGATGTGAGATTATCAGATACTTTGTGTGGAGATGGAATCTAGGGAGAAATGGGAAGTATTCAGTGAAAAAATTTCTCCTTCAATTTTGAATGATGGCCTTGTTGGGTAAAGTAGTCTTGCTTGTAGGTCCTTGCTTTTCATCAACTCGAATATTTCATGCCAAACTCTGTTGGCCTGAAATGTTTCTGGAGAGAAATCAGATGATAGTCTAATAGGAGATCCCTTGTAGTTAACTAACTGAAATTTTTCTTGCAGCTTTTAAGATTTTCTCTTTGTCTTTATGCTTTACCATTTTAATTATGATATTCCATGGTGTGTATCTCTTTGGGTCCAAGAAGTGCAGAGAGAGAATCCCAAGCTAGATGGCCCCGAAGAGGCCTGCACCAAGACACATCATAATTAAATTGGCAAAGGTTAAAGATAGGGAAAGAATCTTAAAAGCTGCAAGAAAAAAAGCAGTTAGTTAACCACAAAGGAGCTCCCATAAGAATGTCATCTGATTTCTAAACAGAAGCATTTCAGGTCATAAGGGACTGGCATGAAATATTCAAAGGGATGAAAAGCAAGGACCTAAAATCAAGGCTAATTTAACCAGCAAGGCTATCACTTAAAACTGAAAAAGAAATAATGAGCTTCCTATATAAGAACAAGCTAAGGAGTTTGTGAACATCAAACCAATATTGCAACAGATGTTAAAGTGCTTCCTTTAAAAAGAAGAAGAAGAAGAAGAAGAAGAAGAAGAAGAAGAAGAAGAAGAAGAAGAAGAAGAAGAAGAAAGAAAATGGTTAAAAATAAAATGGCAATAATCACTTTATTTTTTTTACATCTCTGTTTATATTCCTAGATAATTTTATATTTATTGTTGTTCAGTTGTCCCAACTTTTTCTTCATTGTTCACCCCTATGTCATCCCTCCCTACCCTCGCAGTCAGTCTCCACCCATTTTCCATGCCCGTGAGCCCTCTCACTGTGTTCCTTTGCTTGCCCCTTCCCTTTCTTTTCCCTGTTATCACCTTCCCCCTATGCCCATGGTCACTGTCAGTTTGTGTTTACTAATAGCTTTAAATGTAAAAGGTTTAAATGTTATAGTCAAAAGATACAGGGTAGCTGGTTGTATAAGAAAACAAGACCCACATATATGTTGTCTCCAAGAGACCCAACTCAAAGCAAAAGATACCCGCGGACCAAAAGTAAAGGAATGCAAAAAGATATTTCATGCAAATTGAAAAAAAAAAAAAAGCTGCAATAGCAATACTTACATCTGACAAAATGGACTTTAGAACCAAGATTGTAATAAGAGACAATGAAGGGCACTACATAATGATAAAGGGGACTATCCGAAAGAGGATAAACCAAAGTAAACATTTACATACCCCAAATAGAAGCATCTAAATATATAAACCAAATCTTGGCAAACATAAAGGGAGAGACTGACAGATATACAGTCATACTAGGGGATTTTCACACCCTATTGACTTTAATGGATAGATCTTCCAGGCAGAAAATTAGCAAGAAGACAGCAGCTTCAATTGGTAGACTAGATCAAATACATTTGACTGATATCTACAGGGCATTTCACCCTGAAACAGCAGGTTATACATTCTTTTCAAGTGCTCGTGGAACAATTTCTAGAATAGACCACATGTTAAGACACAAAAAAGTCTCCATGAATTTAAGAAGATTAAAATCATATCAAGAATTTTCTCTGATCACAATGCTATGAAATTAGAAATCAATCACAAGAAGAAGACTGAAAAAATGCACAAACACATGGAAGATAAACAACATGTTATTAAACAATGAGTGGGTCAACCACGAGATCAAGGAAAAAGTTAAAAGATACTTTGAAACAAAAGAAAATGAGAACATAATGACCCAAAACCTGTAGAACGCAGGTAATGCAATCCTAAGAGGGAAATTCATAGTATTACAGGCCTATCTCAAAACACAAGAAAAAGCTTATATGGACAATCTAACTTTACACTTAAAGGAACTTGAAAGGCAGCAACAAACAAAGCCAAGCATTACTAGGAAGAAAGAAATTATAAAGATCAGAGCTTAGATAAATAAAATAAATTCTAAAAAAGAGATTGAAAAGGTCAATGAATCCAAGAGCTGGCTCTTTAAAAATATAACCAACATTGAAAAAACTTTAACCAGATTCATCTAGAAAAAAAGAGAAAAGAACCAAATAAATAACATAGAAATGAAAAGGGATAAATAACTGACACCAAAGAAATTCAAAGGATTGTAAGAAAATATTATGAACAACTATATGCCAACAAATTGGAAACCTGGACATAATGGATAAATACCTAGAAACATAGAATCTTCCGAAACTAAACCAGGAAGAATCAAAATATGTGAATAGACAAATTACAGCTAGTGAAAATGAAGCAGATATCAAAAAAACTCCCAACAAACAAAGTCCTGGACCAGATGGCTTCACATGTGAGCTTTACCAAACATTTCAAGAAGAACTAACACCTCTTTTCCACAAACTATTTTTTAAAATTCAAAAGGAGGGAAGATTCCAAGCTCATTTTACAAAGCCAGCATTATCTTAATCCAAAACCAAATAAAGACAATACAAAAACAAAATTATAGGCCAATTTTCCTGTTGAATACTGATGCTAAATCCTCAAATAAAAGTTAGCAAACTGAATGCACCAATGCATCAAGAAGATCATGCACCATGATCATGTGGGATTTGCTTTGGGAATGCAAGGTAGGTACAACATTCACAAACCAATACATGTGATTCACCACACAAACAACATGAAGGATAAAACCACATGATCATAACAACAGACGCAGATACAGCATTTGACAAAATCCAGCACCCATTTTTGATAAAAACTCACAGCAAAGTGGAAATAGAGGGGACATACAGTCACACAACAGTCCACCTTCAGGATATGAAACATTTTTGTGTCCTCCAATTCTTATAAACACTTGGCCATAGGACCCCTTTACTTAATCAATGTCAATAGCCAAGAACTGTATATTCTCTCTACTGAAACTTCCTACCTTTTATCTTTGCTAAAGCTGCCATCTCTCTCTTCAGTCTCCAAATTATATCCCTCCATCTGCTCTCTCCTACCTGTAGTTTCAGAACTAGTCCCTAAAATGAAGGCCCAAAATGAAGGACAGCTTCTGTGCTGGTTTCGTGAGTCACACCATTAAGTAGGCTTAATGCAGCCTGAGTACAACCATCACTTGAATCGTACAAGCAGGAAATGAGGTACTGACATGGATGTAAGGCTCTGCAATTGACAATTTTTCCCTACCTGGCTTTTCTTAATTGATGATTTACTATAGTCCCACAGGTATTTCCTCAATACAGAGCCTGCCACTATTTCTCATTAAAATTATAGACAGGACATGAATAGCATCTCTTTGTCCAATGATTGGAAATAATAATAGACAAGCAAAAAGAACTGAGAACTTAGCGTGGTTGGCAGCTTGCAAACTCACCACAGGTGATGCTGTGTAAATCTCATGCCCCTAATTTTGGATGCAGCCCCTGAAATACCACTCTTTTGTTTCCATCATTCTCCTCAGGCCAGGGATTTTGTGCCCCTTATCTGAAACCCAGAGAGAGCTCACACTGTGTGATTACAAAATTTCTCACACTCTGCATTTACTTATTCCACAATAGCTTCTCAGCAAACTAGTCTCCTTCTGTAATCCAAGATCATAGGGCTAGTGGTTAGAAGAGAAAGGATAAGCCTCCCGAATCTATTCTTCTAATTTCTGAGACAAACAGTCTCTAACTAAAGTCAACATCCACTGATTTTTAGAGGTTCCTCTGTTCATGAATCTGTCCTGGCCTGTGCAGTTCCATCACACTTACTGAGCTCTGATTTTTAAGCACACATCTTGTGAAATCCCAATAAGAGCCTGTCAGGCCCATGACTATGCAATTGCCACTTGACTTTTTCTTTACAGTTACTGTACCTTTGCCCACAGTTCTTAAGTACCATTCATAATGAATATGGCTACTACTGCACCTTCTTAGATATGACGCCCCTTCTCAGAGTCACTCTAGCTCCTCATCCACAGTGGTTTCTCCCTTGTGGTGGCTTTGTACTGTGCCAACTAGCTAAGTTGAAACTATCCTCCCCAAAATTCCTTTCTTATTGTAGTTATCAGCTACGATTGGCCCCATGATATTTTTGCATAAGTTTTGGAAGGAAGAAGTAAAGCACGAGTCATTTTTATTCTTTAAACATTGATAAAGGGTCAGGCAATGTTGAAACTCACTTCCATAGTGTTGAACTCACAGCCCACCTGGCTGGCAGGAAGCAGCACCTGACTGACAGCTCTTTCAGCTCCAATCAGATCTTCTTCCACTTCTCTGATTCCTGGGCCAGTGTGCATTTAGCAACATAATGAACGATGCCAGCTTTTCCTGCAAGTGTATCTCATCGCTAATTCAAATGGGAGGCTTAGAGCTATTGAGAGGCCAACATGGATTCTAGGTCACATATGCACTCCAGCTTGTCTTATCTCTCACCCCATCTTTTGGGATGGGCTTCACACCCATCTTTTCTTGGCCTGCCCTATGGACTCCAGAAGCAGAAACATGATTGTAGAAAGGTCAAATCCCTGTAAGAAACCCCTTGTTCTATCTCTTACCTGGGTTCTGCTTCTCTGATCAAACTCTGAGTAACATACTCCTCCTCCCTTTTTTGATAAGTTCCAAGCATGCCTGTTCTCTCTCTTATGTTCAAAAATTACTGAAAACAAAAAGTCTTGGTACATAGTTTATTTGCCTCCATAAGTACTCAGATCATAAAGATCTGGAAATCGCATACAAATTAATGTTCTACACAGTCACATGACTCTTGATAAATGAGGTCGAGAAAGAAGAGAAAGGTGAAGGGACATTTGAGTGGACTTTTGGTATGTAAGTAAAACATGGTTGCTAAACAGAATCTTCCAGAAAGCATCCATGCTCAGAGAAGAGGCATTCTGATGAAGATGTCAGCATGGTAGTGTCATGAGGGGGGCCTACAGAAGAGTGTTTCTCAAACTTACACATTCTGACTGAACATTTAATGGGCAGCAAGACAACAAATGTAACAGCATAAAATCTCTAGTTTATAAATAATGAAAATAAAATGTATTGAAAATTAACAAGAGTCACCAGTGATGGTAATTACAAAAGTGGTCTCACATAAATGAGTAGAATAAAACTGTGTCACTCCATTCATGATGATCCCTATATTCAGCTTAGTGGCAGATAAACATAGGTAGATGTTCATTCCTGATGAACTGTGTTTTTTGTATTCCCCTAGAAACTCCTAATTTATAGTGATTCAGAATAAACATTTGGTAGCTCCATTGCAGTAATGGGCATTATGGTTTTTTTAAAGCCTGAATATAATGTAGTGATGTCTGTCTCACTGAAGAAAATTTATGCGACATACTGAGGCTAATTTGATGAGAATATTACAATTAGGAAGAATTTGGCCTGGAAAGGGTTTTTTCATGGTCTATTGTATATTTCAAATGTTTTTAAATATGTGTAATAAAGTTTCTGAAGAGCAAAGAACATGACTGATAGGAGTCAAATCCCAATCACACAAATATTCTCGTTGATCATTCAGAAACTGTATTACACACAATTTAAAAAACAGTGGAATATATAAATGGATTATAATGCAGCCTCAAGCACTATCTTTACCAACACACATGCAATAGTCTTCTCTGAGGAAGTAAATTCAGAATCTTCATACTTCTGAATATATCACTGAGAACCACTGAGTATGTCAGTCAAAGACATCATCATGATTTTTTAAAATCTATTTCAGCTCAGAAATTATACGAGAATTTTTCCCTTCAAAGCCAGTAAACTTTAGTCACTGAACATTTCCTCACACGGTACTCTAAAAAGACTTAATCAGTGTCTGTGAGTTGACAATGTTGACTATTTTCAGAGCTTTCATCCACACTGAACAAAACCTCACCAGCATATTGTTTGCCATCATTTTTCAGGATGTAAGTTCTTGTTCTGAGTTATATTCAGATGAAAATACTCATATTTTGAAAAAGAACACCCTGCTTTAGAAGTTACAGCTAAGGGTGTCCCACAAGCGCTCATGCCTGCGCTCTGACAGTGATGAGCTTTTCCCAGCCTGCACCACAGCTCATAAACTAATCACTTAACCAAAGACCAAAAATTAGCATGTATCTTCATTTCCAATGGCATAGACAGCAAAAATTAATCAGCGCTTTTCTATTACATGTGTGTATACATGAAAAATTGAGTCATTGTGATTAACACAAACTTAATTCAACTGTATAAAATAAAATATTTCTTACCCCATCCTCATTTGATGCTGTTCTTCTCCCTTGAATGCCATTAATATTAGGAAGTATCCAACCATGACATCTGATAAAGAATTTTTGTTAATAGCCAGATTCCTGTTTTCTTCTAAGAATGTTGGCCTGAACTGGTGGTTTAATTAACTTATCAGCAACCTAGGACATGTATGTATTCAATCCATGAACAAATTTTTAAAATAAATAATTATTCTTTGCACTTTGTCTGAATTTCATTATTCTTCCACTTCAGTAGTGTGGTCATGTTATTTAGGAATAAAACTGAACAATTTCTATGATAAACCTCACTTTGCAAACATAGTAGAAAGAACTCAGATGACTTATCAGAAGTCACACATATAAAGAAATTATATTTGACACTATGGGTAAATAACTGTTGGCTTCCAGCCCAACAAAATCTAATGATTAAATATACATTCTTTTTCACAATCTCCTTTCAATCATATGCGTGAAACAATCACCACATAGCTAGCTACCTGTGCCAGTGTTGGGAGACAATTCTCCATGGGTGTCTCAAATTTCTGCATGTCTTCTGAACAAAGGCATTAAGTTTTTGTTCAGGACTACCTTTTTGTGGATGTTTGTATATGGCTTCAATTCTAGTTAACAGTCGGGTTCTTTGTGACCTTTAACTTCACATCTTCTAGGGATGAAATGCTCAAGATGGTTTCACACTATAGTCTGCTGACTCACCTGGGTCTTCAGAACATCTGGGACAGGCCACACACTCTGTCTCCCTGTGGCCCTTCATGAATCTAGCTGGGGCCTCTTTGTACATGAATTTCTGTATAGTATGGTGGTCTCTGAGTAGATCAGGCTTCTTGGTGGTTTTCTCCTTTTGTCTACCTCTAGCAAACATCCCAAAGGCTAGAGTAGACCCTCTAAGATTTTAATCACCTAACTTTGAAAGTCCCGGAACCCTGGAAGTCCACAGCCTCCTGATGGTCAAACAAGTGACTGAGGTCATTCTAGATGTACAGGAAAGGGAATTACTCCTCACCTGTTACTAGAAGGAAATGCAAAAATTTTTTAGCCATCTTTATTCTTCTACACCCATATGTACATTCCTGAAACTTGAAAAAAAATTACTCGTATATTTCTTAAACCCCCCAAAATTACTTCAGTAGTAGCAAAATATTTGTGATTTAGGTTTGGCATTCCAAAGCCTTCTTACAAACATTTGTAACATTTATGCATTTATACAACTTACCTTTGGCTCCCTCAAGAACTTAGACTTTATAAGTCAATTGAAACCTTTGATGCAATTTCCACATAAATAAATTGATGTTATAGGAATGGCTGTGCTATCTTTAACATTTTTTTCCAGAGGGAATCCTAGAAAATAACATTTCTGATATTTCTCATGCAAATTTTTAATGTAATAATCCACATTGGTGCCAATAAAAGCCAGCCAGAGTGGAAACACTCTTGGAAAAAAACTGATAAAAGTGATAAAAATGCAAAGTTAAAGTTAACTTGCTGACTTTAAAACTTTACCAAAGGAGAATAAGGCCAAAGGAAAAAATGCCTTAACACTTCACTCTTAAAAGAGATAAAGAACATAAAAAGTAATGAGAAATATGAATTAAAATATTCAATTTAATGACATGCAAAGCAATAAATCATAAATATTTGAGTTAAAACAATAAAATTTACAAAAGGGAATATAACATGGAAATATAAAGTCACATTACATGAATAAAAATATGAATTTATAGAGAAAAATATGAAAATAACTTGACTTATTTATTGCATACAGGTTCTAGTCTCAGTTCCAGTTTTAATATACTATCAAACTGAACATGCACAAATTGAAGCCTCTTCAATCCTTTTTTATTAATTAAATTAGAATTAGGATTATATAGACTAGGTTTTTTTTCCTTTTTCTTTTAGACATCCTTATGTTTTTCCTTTCATGCTGTGTGTTTATATATGTAATATATGTTTACATATACTGTATGTATATCATACTATGCACATACAGATATATATACACATTTGTAATCTTTATAATACAAAGCATACATATATATGTACACTTGTATGCATATATAGACACATTAATACATTCATTCATATATAACATCCAATATATAAGGTACATTATATATATAAATATAAGATACACAGTTAGCTTATAGATATATAATTTCTATGGTACATAATTTATGTAGCAAAACATAACTATAGGTACATAATTAATTTGAATAGTTCATACTTATAAAATAATATATTTGTATCATAAAAAATATTTGTACACTGAAAAGTTAATGTCTCTCCTTGCCGTGATCATCTGGTTCTAATTCCCAGTGTAAACCAGAGATAATTGTTCCTTGTGTCCTCTCAGAAAAATACTGTGTGCATGCAAGTGCATGTCTAACCATACACATGTTCATTTATATGTTGTAAATAAATGGGGGCAAACCTATGGACAAAAACAACGTACTGTGGTTACCAGAGGGAAGGGTGGTAGTAAAACGTAAAGAGGATCGAACGCCTGGGGATGAAAGAAGATCTGATTTTGGGTGGTGGGCAGATAATACAATATACATTTTATGTATCATAGAATTATACCCTTGAAATCAATATAATTCTGTTAACCAATGTTACCTGAATAAATTTAATTAACAACAATTCAAAAGAACCTATGCACCCCGATGTTCATAGCAGCACAATTTACAATAGCCAAGTGCTGGAAACAGCCTAAGTGCCCATCAGTAAATGAGTGGATCAAAAAAACTGTGGTACATGTCCACATTGGAATACTACTCGGCGAAAATAGAGAAGGAACTCCTACCTTTTGTAGTAGCATGGGTGGAACTGGAGAATATTATGCTGAGTGAGATAAGTCAGTCAGTGAAAGACAAATACCATATGATCTTACCTATAAATGAAACCCAATGAACAAAACAAACAAATGAACAAAATAGAACCAGAGACACGGAAATAAGGAACAAACTGACAATGACCCGAGGGAGGGGAGAAGAGGGAAAATGGGGGAAAGGAGGGGAGTGTCTAGTCAAAGAATGTGTATAAAGGACCCATGGTAATGAGCAGCAGAGTGGGGACTGACTGAGGGAGCAGGGGTAAGGGGTTGGGCGGGACAGGGGAGAGCAATGGGGGGAAAATTGGGACAACTGTAACTGAACAACAATAAATAAAATAAAAATAAAAACAAAGAAAACCAAACCTGGCCGAGTAACTCAATTGATTAGAATATCATCCAATATGCCAAGTTTACAGGTTTGTCCCCAGTCAGGGTGCACACAAAAATTAACCAAAAAAATGCATCAATAAGTGCAAGAGCAAATTAGTGTCTCTTTCTCTCTCTAAAGTCAATAAATTAAAAAATTAACTTTCTTTGAAAATATAAATAAGTAGATAGATAGATAGATAGATAATTGGAGGCATGTTTTCCATATCACCACAAATATATTCTTGTCATGACTTATTTTCAGTATAATAATATTTTTTCTTTTAAATAAAATGTTACTATAATTTCACTTCCTAAAATTTCATTGAATTATTTTATATTTTCTTAATTAATTTAAAGAGTACTGCATGTATTTTATGTGTAGTAAGTGTAATTTTTTCAATTTTTTGTCTTTTAATTTTTATATTTAAAATATTTTTGACAGCTTTTAAAATTATATACACAATTTGATCTTTTTATATGAGAATTCCAAATACCATGTTATACTTATACTGATTTGATTCCTAAAATTCCTTATAGCTCTATTTTTAAAAACTATGATCTGCCATTTCTACACTTTGAAGACACATCTTTAACTCTTTCTGAAGTCACAGAAAGAAATGCGACACATGAAAATCCAGGAAACAAACAACATTCATTCTAATGCTCTTCAATGTGAGCGTTTAGCATCTTGTTTTAGCTTTAAATTTTGTGCTTCAGTTCATTTTTAGTAGCTCTAGGAAAAAGTTATGTTTCCTCTCAACTTAATACTCTTACTATGATTAGAAACAGCTTTATATTTCAGTCAATAAATCAGTAGGTATAGCACCAACTTGAAGATATGTCCAGCAGTGTTCTAGGTGTGCAAATGGTGACAAAAAATATGAGATCTAGCTTTTGTGTATTTAAAGTATATAAATGCTTTTGGGGGGGACCAGATTTCACACATCAAACAATTGGAGAATAATAATCAGATGTCTCTGAGTCTAATAACAAATTTTAAGTGAAAAGATTTATATATTAGAGTAAATGTAGATGAAAAGAATATCTTAAAATTTTAACAATACATTAATGTACTTTGTTGACAGGAATAAAATAAAAGTTTGGAATAAAATAAAAGTAAAGGGAATTAAAACAAGAGAATTAGGTGGTATGTTGAAACTAATGTTTCTCGATCCGAGATTTTGTGCTGAAGAGCAATGACAAGTAAGATGGAGATTAGTAACAGTCTTAATTTGTAAGTAAGGAAGAAAAGATTCGCAATACATTTTTCAGACATTGCATAATAAATTTTAAAGAGATTAGGCTTGCCAGTTAGTGTGGTAGAAACTGGAAAAGGAGTAAGAAAAGGGGAAATCTGTTGTAGTAGTGACGTCTGTGCTTTAGATGACAAATATCTCACGTAAATCAGTGACAGCAGAAATGGGGTAAGATAAGATTTCTACAAGTCATTTAAAATGATCTGTGAATGAATCAAAGGTTAAAGTCTAGCCTCATGGCTTAGTCTGTACACTGTGTATTGTGAACTTTAATTGAGGAAGAATGCAACTTCAGGAAATAAATAATATATTTATGTCCTATTTTATTGTGGGAGAAAAACTGCTTATTTTCCTTAAGGTACTTCTGATTTTGACTTGAATAATAACATTTTCAAGCTGTTTGTGGTCATTGCATTATAGCTTAATCCCCTGTATAAAACCTGTACTTAATTCGAATAGTGGGCTGACTCTCATCAGATTTAAAACACATCTTTCCAGATTTAAAATAATTCTGTAAATTATCTTAGATGGATAGAAAAAAGAATACTTCATATATATTGATACAAAAACATTTTTAGAAAATTTCTTCACCTACATTAAGTAAGAAGACTCTTTTAGGAAATCTTTTTCATAAGTCTTTCATAAAGTTGTAAGTTTTTTCATATGGTATCTATTATAATATATATATATTTAAGCAGAAATACATTATATACGTATATGTATGCACATGTATACACACGTGCACATGTCCCTACATATATGTGCATACATGTATACGTGTGTGCATATATATTTCTAGAGGTACAGAATACAGGTAATGTGGCTTCCCTGCTTTTATATTTTACTTTTTTGTTTATTAATCCTCACCTGAGGATATATTTATTGAAGAGAGAGAGTGGAGGAGAGAGAAAGAAAGGCAGAGAGAGAGAAACATCGATGTGATAGAAAAACATAGATTGGTAGCCTCCCATACACCCCAGAGCAAGGATGGAACCCACAACCTTTTGGGTTATGGGAGGATGCTCCAACCAACTGAGCCACTTGGACAGTGCACTCCTAACTCTTGTAAACATTGGAATATACATCAAGTTTATCAAGCACTTCCTAGTTACATACACAGAGGGTATATATTCTTCTGGTTTATTGATTGTCTTATAAAAAGTGAGAGAAATAAGGAGGAACTTACTATTTGACTTCTTACATCCTAAATATTGTTCAAAAAGTCATGAGAAAAAATTGTCTAGCAATATAGTCTTTCTCTGAAAATCTTGTTCCTCTAATGTTATTCTTGTGGAAAAGTATGCTTGTTTGCTAGTGGCCTTGATGTTCACTTTAAAGTTAGGCCAATTCCTATAATAACTCTAATTTCCATCCATCAAAAAAATTTTCTGCAATCATTTATTGCTAGGCATGGCATGGATAAGAAAAACAAAAGTTACTTTGAGAACTTACTGAAATGTCATTTTATTACAATGGAACTTCAAAGTCACATTAACTGCCCATTCTATTGTATTCTTTTCATTGGTGGCAACATTCACCCTTACAACTGAATAACATTGACAGAGTGCTTTTTGTCTAAGAGTTATAAAAGAAAAAAATTAAACTTATATTCTTTCACACGTAAACTTTGTTTCACATACTTTTTTTTCGGTCAACGATTCTAGAATGACTAATTATCCCACTTTTCCTGGGCATAAAATAGTTTCTGAGATATGAGACTTAAGGCTTTAAAACTGAGTTGGTTAACTTGTGAGAATGCTCTACTTTATTATAGGTGTAAACAGAAATAACGTGTATATTCTTAAGCAGAAATATATATATATATATTTCTAAAGATACAGCACACTGGTAATGTGACTTCCTTGCTTTTATATTTTACTTTTTTGTTTATTAATCCTCACCTGAGGACACATTGATTGAAGAGAGAGAGTGGAGGAGAGAAAGAGAAAGGCAGAGAGAGAGAGACTGAGAGAGAGAGAGAGAGAGAGAGAGAGAGAGGGAGACAGAAACATGGATGTGATAGAGAAACACAGATTGGAAGCCTCCCATACACTCTGACTGGGGATGGAACTCACAGCCTTTTAGTGTACATGAGGATGCTCCAACCACCTGAGCCACTTGGACAGTGCATCCTAACTCTTGTAAACGTTGGAATGTACATCAAGTTTATATAGCATTCGCTATTTACATACACAAAGGCAGAGGCAAATCAACAACTCTTCCATTTTGCAGGCTTTATGGAAAAAGCAAGAGCAATAGATCTTTAAATGATTTTTTAAAATCTCATATTGTGTTGTTATGCATATGCCAAAGTTTATTTCTTTAAACTTTTAGAAGCCGTCAGTATGGGAGGGAAATTTTTTATGAATAATTTGTGTTCATGACATCTAAATGTACTTGAGCAAAACTCAGACTTTAGGAAACTCATGGGATTCTCAAGGTGAATTATAATTAAGAGCTTCCTGACAGGTTTAAAAGTGTAAATGTCAGAAAACACAAAAAACAAAACTAAACAAAACAAAACTTCACTTGTACCAATGTTATCAATTCACATATTTAGACTTTAATAGCCTGCCACTATTGTTCACTATTATGATTCTGATACTAGGTAAATGTCATGTTTAGAATGCTATGATAATATCTAAATAGTTGGAAAATTTTATAAATTCATCCCAAGTATTTCATTATGATTATCTAAAGTAGCAAAATCAGTATTACCAAATTCTAGAGGTATTAGTAGATTCAAAATATAATTAATACATATGTTTAGCATACATATGCCTATATGTAATATGCATGTTTAACTTCAACTGAAATTAGACCTAAAAACAGTACAAAATCTTGTATAGAAACATATCTATAATCAAAAGCCATCATAATTTATCAAGTCCATTTCTATAACACTAATTACATGATACCATTTTATTCAAATACTTTTTTCTCCCAGACATTCCCAGTCAGTAAAAATTAAAGCCTGGGATTTTTAGCTTTGTACCCCACTTCTGAAAAATTCTGCTCTGAATTTTTCCATGCACAACCTACCTTGCTATCTACAGATACAAGTTTTCAATGTCCCCTCATATATTGGGCAACTCCATTCAGGTCTTGTTCTTTTACTGAAATATCTGGTATGAATCAAACCACTTTCTCAACAAACTTTTCTATAACTCTTTTATCCGAAGTTCTCTCTTCTTTCTCTGCATTCTGGCATTATGTAACACATTCTATAATTAAATTACCTATACTTCTTAAGGACAGGTGTGCTATATTCTTTTTTGTTATCAATAAAATCAGACAGTAGATGTTCAATACTTGTTGATGAATTAAATAACTCACCTAGAAGCACAACTAAAAGTGACAAGTCGGCCTTATCTACAAGTGATCTGGTAGAGTCACTTTCATTTTTCAAAGTAGGTGTAGGGTGTGTGAAACTTTTTAATATATTTCTGAAGACTTGGCAGAAAAGAGCTGACACCTTTCTACCCACGATGTGCAGCAATTTAATTTGTGATAGTCAGTACGGAGATGATTCATGGAGATGATACAAGTTTTTCTATTGTTAGAAATCATTTTATTTTCCTTTCTTTCAACAGTGCTGATAAACATAGATAAGACATTTGAACAAAAGACTGTGCATTGTAGGATTCTGTGTAATTATAAAAAAGCAAAAACAGTATTTCCATCAATTGATGAAATAACATATAAATTATGGCATATTCATAGAATGTTATTTATTAGTGAAGACTGATTAGAACATATATAGATAAATATAATAACATATAATACAAACGATATTGTTTTGTATGTATGTACATATACATATACATACAAACACACACATACATGCACACATATGCGTATATGAAGAGAGAGAACACGAAAGGCCAAATGAGACTGGAGGTGGACGAAGTAAGTAGGAGTAATTAATAAGAGTTAATTGATATTTTACATATATTTTTCATTTAATCTTCACAACAGAGGAATAAAACTGGCACAAGTTCACAAAAATTTTGACCAACAGAGATGAAATTCAAGCCCAGGCAACTTGATTTCAGAGCCCAAGCTCTCCAGCCACGTCTGTTCCTATTTTCAAAGGTCTATTTTAAAAAGTATTTCAACCAATGATTTTGGCATTGATTCCTGGCAAATGCTAAATCAATCATAGGTGACTTGTGGGTTCTTACATCATTCATTTACAAGGTAGACTAAGCTAACTTGAAAAGGTCTGCCTCATCTAATATAAACACTTACAAGTGCTGGACACACTACA